>JAWPHD010002004.1:0-172500 GCA_037043455.1 Cyrtodaria siliqua | reverse complement strand
ATCTGAAATCACAAGTGTGCACGAAGCTTGTGGATTTGGATATCAAGTTGTCAGATATGATGGTAAAACAGAAGAACCTGTTATTTACAGAGGTGAAGATACTGTTGAAAAGTTTTTAAATCATTTGGAACGTGAAAAGAGCAAGATCAATAATATATTTGCTCACCCGAAACCATTAATCATGACACAGCAGAATGAAATAGATTATGAAAAAGCAACACACTGCTGGATATGCGAGAATATAATAGATAATGATAAGAACTGCAAAGTAAAAGATCATTGTCATTTCACAGGAAGATTCAGAGGCGCTGCACATAAAAACTGTAACCTGAGATTAAAAATAAAACCAGGCAAAACAACTATTCCTGTTATATTTCACAACCTCAAAGGATATGATAGTCATCTAATCATGCAAAAAATACATAAAATGACAGGTAATATTACCTGCATCCCAAACAATGCTGAAAAGTATATATCATTCAGCGCTGGCCAACTTAGATTTTTAGACAGTTTCCAATTTATGGGTACTTCTCTGGCACAATTGGTTGATGCAACAGGTGCACATGATTTTAAAATTACTAAAGATCAATTCAAGCAAGCAAATTTACCTATGCGAAAAGCTATTTATCCGGATGGTTATATAGGCAGCATGGAAACAGAATTACCACCCATAGAAAAGTTTTACAAGAGTTTTCTTGCTGAAGGTATGAAAGACAAAGAAGATACCTTTAAAGATTACTATGAGTATCTTCAAACCGTATGGAAAGAGTTTAACTGTAAAAATCTCCAAGATTATTACAAGCTATCTTTTGAGCCCGCATTTTTACGAAAAGGTGTTTATCCGTATGAGTATATGGACAGCATGGAAACATTTAATGAAACAGAATTACCGCCAATAGAAAAGTTTTACAGTAGTTTATCAGATGAAAGTATAACCCCAAAAGATTATGAACATGCTCAACAAATGTGGAAAAGGTTTCACTGTAAAAACCCTTGGAGATTATCATGATTTATATTTGAAAGCTGATGTAACTTTGCTGGCGGATGTGTTTCAAACTTTTAGAAGAACATGTATGAATTCATACAAACTTGATGCTTTGCATTATTATACAGCATCAGGATTATCTTGGGATGCTTTACTTAAATTTTCAAAAATATAATTAGAACTTTTGACAGACATCGACAAACACTTATTCATAGAAAAAGGACTGCGAGGTGGGATTAGTATGGTATCAAAACGATATGCCAAAGCAAATAATTCACTCGTGGATGGTTATAAGCCTGATAAAGAAAATAATTTCTTAATGTATTTTGATGCAAATAATCTTTATGGATGGGCAATGAGTCAGCCACTTCCATTTTCTGGATTTGTCTGGAAAAATAAAAACAAGAGGGGCTGGTATAACAAACCAAAACCTGGCAGAGGACAAATGCTTGAAGTTGATTTGGAATATCAAAAAAAACTTCATGAGTCTCATAATAACTATCCACTTGCGCCAGAAAAGTTAGTAGTAAAAAAAGAATGGCTGTCTGCTTACCAAACAGATTTGCTAAAAAATAGTATTATGACAGAGCAACTAGTTCCGAATCTTATGGATAAGAAAAAGTATGTGATACATCATAAAAATTTAGAGTTGTATTTATCTTTGGGCATGAAGCTAAAGAAAATACACAGAGTAATGGAATTTAATGAAAAGCCGTGGATGGAATCATACATAAATTTGAATACAGAACTTAGAAAAGATGCTAAATCACCATTTGAAAAAGATTTTTACAAACTTATGAACAACTCTGTGTTTGGCAAGACAATGGAAAATCTACGTAAGCGAACTGATATAAAATTAGTCAGAACTGATGGATCTGAAAATGAGAAGATAAGAAAAATAATAGCTAAGCCTAACTTTAACAGGCGCATAAAATTCTCAGATGATTTATCAGCAGTGCATGTACACAAAACAAAATTAACATTAAACAAACCAATTTATGTTGGAATGTCAGTATTAGATTTATCAAAAAATATGATGTATGATTGGTATTATAATACACTGAAAAAAAGATATGGAAGCGATTGTACTTTATTATACACAGATACTGACAGCTTGCTCGTAGATATAAAAACAGAAGATGCATACAAAGATATGGATGAAATGAAAGATGAATATGATCTAAGTGAATATCCTAAAGATCATCCAATGCATGATGATACAAATAAAAAAGTATTAGGTAAAATGAAAGAGGAATGTAATGGCATCCCTATAGCTGAGTATATTGGATTGAGACCTAAGTTACATTCTATTCTGCGAGCTGATGAAAAGCTCATTAAAAAAGCAAAGGGTGTAAAAAAATACGTAATCGGCAAACACATCAACTTTGAAAACTACAAAGATGCATTATTCAACAAGAAAAAATACACCCATGAAATGAATATGATACGATCAATAAAGCATCAAATATACGGCATAACAGTAAACAAAGTTACATTATCACCATTTTACTCAAAAAGATACATCCGAGAAGATGGAATTACAACTGATGCACATGGTTTTTATAAAAACTTATGAATTTGGGTATCAGCAGGAACAATAAGTAATTCTTCTTTGACAAATCCTCTCTGTGGCGCTGGTGATTTCAAATAATAAACTCTTATACCTTGCGTCACCATATAACTTTTAATCTTGTGAATATCTACACTCCACATTGGATCAGTTGCTCTGCGTCTTCCACCTTCTTGTTCCCCGGGTTGATATAAATATCTTACACTTGCATTCATACAGATAGGATCATCTTTTAATATTTTTGTTTCAACAGGAGGAGGCTTTTTTGTCTCCGCATTTATGGCTTTAACAACTTCTGGTAATCTCTTTACCCACTCTCTATTACGTTTTTGTGAATCTATTTCCTTAGCATACTGATAACCAAACAATCTTTCAGCTAATGTTCTGTTAAATCTTTCAACTAAAGCTTGGTCTCTGTGTATTTCTGTTCTGCCTCGTCTGATATTTACTTTGTGTTTTACCATCAACTGTGATACTGCACCCATAAATTCTCTGACTGGATCCACTTGTAATAACTTTGGATATTTCAAATGTCGACTGTATATATTTTCAAATGCTTTGGCAACTTCTTTACTATCCTTGGAAGTCAGTGGCTCTGCTTCTTTATATCTACTTGCAATATCAACCACAGTCAATGCATATTTATATGTCTTGCGTCCACGGCCAAAGCCAAAAGTATCATGCGGTAAAAATAACAAATCAGCTTGATGCACTCCATTCTTAGCAGAAACATCAAACCTGGGTCTAATTATTTTCTTTGGTGCAGGTAAATAAATCTTCCACACAGCTTGTTTCTTTAAAAATTCTAATGCCTTTTTTTTCACTGACACTAGCCTCTTTTGCTAATTTTTTAACTGCTGTGTAACCTCTCCAAAATCCTTTTGGGCTGTAATAAATCTTTTCCATTTTTTTCTACTAAAGATTAAACTTTATATAACTATAAAGAAAAAATGGATATCACAACTGCACAATTTGATGAACTGCTCGAAGAGCAATATCAAAATAGCACAAAGAAATGGACAGACTTGGAACTAAATAAAATATACACTATTACAGATACGAAAATAGTAGAAACTGAATATGGTCCATCCATGGTATTAACATTATTAGACAACGGTGAAGTATGGGCGCCTGGTCATCTCAAAGATAAAATAGAGAAGAGTGCTAAACCACCATATTATATGCGACCACTTGGATTGAAACCATGTAAAAACAACAAAAAAAATAAGTATCATGCATATGACTTAGTCTTTTCAAAGGTTATTTCAAAGTAAACATATTTAGTTATTCCAAAGAAATCCAAAGTAATTATAGTTTTAACCTTTTTTTTTTTTATGAAATCAATTTATACGCCACAAATCCAGTTGCAGCCATGCCCACCACAATAAACGTAATTTCTCTATTCTGTTGGTGATGGTGTATAAAAATCACTCAACTTAGGCTCCGGTTCCAAAAGCAAATGTTTAACAGTTATGTAATAATACTGTTTCATAGCCAAAGTTCATAGCCTGATCCACATTATCAAAAGTCTGCTCTGCATGATGTTCTTTTTGCAGTTGCTTGTTAATAAAATCTAATCTCTCTGTTCTTTTTTTATTCCACTCCGCTTGTGCTGCGTTTAATTGTTCCACTGCTTTGTCATGCCTTTGTCTTTCCTCATCTGAATGACTTCCCATTCTTGAAAAGAAATAATTTGAACCGCTAAATGCTAATGCATTTGTTAATGCGCCACCTATCATCATTGCTACTGCACTTGCCATTTTTTTTATATATATATTTTTTTAAATTATTTCATAATATCCGCAGGAATAATACCTTGCTTAATCAGCATATCTTTTGTAGCCATTGCTAACATTATATCCACAGACAGCATCCCAACATCTACCATATTAAAATCCACTTTAGGTGCTGGTCTTTTTAGTAGTTTTCTGCCAATCTCAGAATATCCAACAGTTAGAAGTGTTTCCACTCCAGCATGATACATCATATTTACAATTTGTTTTCCGTCAATACTTGCTGCCATTTTTTTATATTATTTTTATATTATTTTTTTAAATAAATTATTAAAAACAATCAAACGGGTCTTTTGGTGCAACATGAACAGCAGCTTGCACAGGTTGCGTAGCAGGTTGCGTAGCAGATTTCTTGTTATAAATATACAAACCCAACTCAGCAATACCAAATAAAACCAGACACGGTGAAATATAATTTTTGTATACATTTATTTTGATTTCTGGTTCCTCTTCATCTATTGTTATTTTTGTTATTTGATTTGCAGTATCTTGATTTGCAGCATTTTGATTTGTAACATCTTGAAGCAAACGCTTTGCCTTTTTTGCCGCTGCTCCTTTTTTTCCAGCTTCTACTCGTTTTGGATTTTTTACTTTTTGTTGTTCAACAGGTTGTGTAACAACAGGTATAACTTCACTCTCTTGATTCTCCATTTATATTATCTATATTTTTATTTTTTTTAAATCAATATGTCTGACAGTTGTCAGTATTGCTGTAAATGGTGCTAAGCACATTCCATACCTCACAACAAGCACAACTCACAACAAGCACTTGTCAAAGCATGATTAATAAATGGGTCTTCCTCCAAATCTTCTATCAGTTTTGGTGGATTGGTTACATTAAAATATTTTGATACTCCCATCACATACAAGTTAATAAAATAATTGCCTAAAGTCTTGGTCATACTTGCCCCAAGCCTTACTTCATATCTGCAGTAAAGTTTGTTAATTTCATCTGGTGGCATGCTATCTATAGTCGTGAGTTGTATTTCTTTACCCAAATATTGACGACTACCACCGCCAGCCACTATGGCTGATAATCTTTCTTTTTTTGTTTCTTGTTGCTTTGATTCATCACGTTCCGTAAAACCTTCCGACATATCTTGTAATAGTTCTTCCGCATTCATTTTTATATTAATAATTTTATTTTTTATCTTGAAATAAATATAAAACATAAAACAACCAGCGGGCGATATTCATGCAAGTAGTAATTGTTAGTATTGTTAATAGCATTGTTATTAATATTGCTATTTTTTTATTAGCATTGTTAATTTGCTGCAAGCATTGCTATTAACATTGCTACTTTGCTATGAGCAATGCTATAAGCATTACTATATTTTCTGATATTTTCATTATATTTTCATGTCAGTATTGCTATTAACATTGCTACTTTGCTGTTAGTATTACTATTAGCAACAAAGCAATAATGTTAAAAAAAGAATTGCTGGTAGAAATTATTCAACCCAATAACCAGTTGGTTGGTCAGTTCTCAATATCAACTTGGAATATTTAGTCTTAGCTAAAGCTTTTCTTATTCTGGTTCTCTCCTCCAGCGTTGGAATAACATCATTCTCTCTCAAACAATTTTCATAACTATCTCTGTCCTTGGTGTAAAATATACACAACCATTTTGCTTGCTCTCTCAAATCTTTCAATACAGAATTATATCTCTGTGAAATAACCCATACTGATTGTTTGGCGTGGCGGCCAGAGAATGCCAACTCTGATAACATATCTTTTTTCTTTGTTAATTCTTTTGTGGCGGAGCAATCATCAATGATGTATAGTGTGGGCTGGCCAGCATATCTTTTGAAAAATAAACGCAACAGTTCTTGTAACATTTCTTTACCGTTGCTCACGGGATTGACAATTTTTTTTTTTTTATCTTTTGGATGTCTTACATCACCTATCCAGGATCTATTTTTATAAGCCTCGTTCCACTCTATGGTCGGACACAATATAATTATATGTTCAAAAACTCCAACATACTCTTGTTCAAGTATGTCAAGAACAAACTCTGTTTTACCACAGCCTGTCTGACCACAAATAATGGCACTGTGTGAATATTTAGGATATTTTTGTTGCAAACTAGTATCGTACTTCTTTGAATCTTCCATCTTCGAAATTGATTTGCGCATCTTGTATTATATATATATAAATATCTAAAGTTTGATCTGCATCTGCTTTTTTATTTATTAATATCGTTATGCCTTCACTGCCGTTTTCTATTCTTCTTCCACTGCCGTATAATAAATTGTCCTCACATGTTCTAAGGTCAAGCCACAAAGCATATGATTTTGTCAAATAAGTCTCAAGAGAAACATTGGTAAAGTTTAAGTCCCTCGCTACTATTTCTGTCTCTTTGTTTCTTTTTGATGTTAAAGCAAAATATTTGTTGATTTCATCCCAATGTTGATATGCCTTCATGCCCTGACTATACAACTGATTTGGTACTCCCTCTATTGTCATTTCAACCTTTTCAATCTTTGGGTTGTAATAGGTTTCTGCGCTTGTTCTTTCTGGGTCTTCAAACAGCATTAGAATACCTTTCATGCTCTGTGCTGGTACATTAATGTTGATATTCCAAAGGGTTTCAGATTTGTTTGCTGTTATTTTTCTATGTCGCAAGATACGATCATACAAAAATACTATCTTACCATTGACTTGCTGTCTTATTTGTCTGGATAATTCAACATCACTAACCGTATCAATTTCCAAGCAGATATTTTTTATTACATAAGATGCATCAGCATCACTGCTTTTGATAACTTTGTTATAATCGTTAAACGTTAATTCATATTCTAACCTATCACCAAGCCCCGCTTGATAAAATGGCATATGACTTTCTAACATTTCAAAGTCCAGTGGAATACAAAATCTATTTCCATAAGCTGCTGCTATAGCTTCATCTCCGGTGTCTGAGGAAGCATCTCCCGCACCAACTCTATGTTTTAGCATGTTTGATTTACCAATACCTTGGTAAGCTGTGTTTACTCGTTCGGTAGGGCTTTTCCATAAATCTGCATAACAATGATATATATCACTGTCATCTATTGACATGACTTCATTGCCACTTATTCTTATTGTCATTTTTTTTACAATTGTTCTACCCAGATTTTGAAATAGAGTAGCGTTGGCGTCTGTTCTGCTTTTAAGTTCTATTTTAAAGGCAAGACGAGCAGTACGAGGAACTATCACATCATTAGTACTTAGATTTGGAAATCCTACAAGTAGTTGCTGGTTTTGGTCTATTGTTGATGGATTATTAGTTATTACTACACTTGTGCGGATGCCCTTGGCACCATGAGGTTCTCTTAGTTATCTATGAGGGTTGAGTTTGTTTCCGTAAGCCGACATTGTTTTTATTTTTAAATATATTTTTTAAAATTGAATAAAATAAACAATGGCTGAGGGTGGATTCGAATATGAGAATCCCACATACGATCAAGATGATTATGATGAATACTTTGAGGATGATATACCTATGGTGCCTGATTATCCTGTTCTAAGAAGTCTTCTTGATGAAAGCGATCGTCTTGCTGGCCTTCGGGGGGAAGTAAGAGAATCCGAACTTGAAGCACACAAAAAAAATCTTGTAAAATCCTTTTATAAGGAAATAGAAAAACGATATAAGATGGCACCTGACAAAATGGATTATGACCAGTTTGTGGTATCAGATGATGGTAAAACATTATACTGGATTGTTGGTGATAGGGAAATAAGAATAACTGCCAAGCAAGGTAATGCAACATTTCTTTCCCTTGGTTCTTTGGCAAATGAATATAACAGGATTATTGGCTCTGGGGGAACAAGGGCGATAAGACAATTTTTGAATTTGCCGGAGTATGACAGTAAAACAAAAGTATCACAAAAATTTAAACAAGTATTGGAGAGCACAATAAACGATTTACCAGATAATGTGGATGCTATCCCATTACAAGATTTATCAAGTGTTGCGAATGACACAGCACAGTCAATGGAAAGTGCTCTTTATGACTGGGATGTGATTGAGCGTCCTGATGTTGAAACACAAACAAATATAGACAGGCGTGAAATGGATGGAATAGTAAAAGCGATGACAACTGTCAAGGAAGAACTCACCAATAACGTGGCAAAACTTACACAACTTGATAAAGACATAACAAGAGAAAAACAAAAGTTAGAACAAGCTAAGACTGATAATGATGAATTCCAGATAAAAAGAATTAGCGATCGCATCAAAGACCTTGAAGATGAGAGAGGTGCAAGAATGGATGTCATTAATGAAAACAGAGAAGCTTTTCGTAATCAAGTAAGCAGGATAAAAGAGACAATAAACAAAATGTTAAACGAGGATACAACACTTGGTGAGAGGATCAAAACCTTGTTTAGGGAGCAAGGTATTACTATTGTTAGTATCCTAACTGCATTTGGTATGATTCTTGGGGTGGTAATTAATTCTATTATTCCCACATCAAGTGCTGCTCCAACTCCAACCCCAAAGCCTGATTCATCAAGTGTAAAAGACTGGATAAAAAAACAACTACTTAATCTTGGTAAACTTCTTGCCAACCTAGCTGGTAAAGCTGCTGCAGCACTTCCAGGAGTTATCGGTGCAATAGTACCATGGCTTTTATCTGCAACAGGTAATGTTATTAATTGGCTTGGTAACAATCTATGGGCTTTGCTTGTGTTTGTTTCCGGGTTGTTGTATGTGGCAGCCAAAGAGTGGTTTAGTAAATCTCGTAAATAAGTAATGCAGCAAGACCTATTACTATAGTACCAACAATTATGGTTGTTTTGTTATCTTCATGTTCAATCGCTATTTTTTGTATTTCTGGTGGGTTATGTTCCACAGTTTTATGTATTGATTTATCAAAGTCAGAATGTTCCGGTAAAAATTTCTTTGTCGTGGTGCCTTGAAAAGGTTGAATATTTTTTGGTGGCACTGGTTTTACATTTACATCATTATTCAATCCTAATGCTTGTGCATCGGTTGCTATTACAATTTCATTATTGTAGTCTTGTATTATTCCGATTCTTAATTCCATGTCACTCGGAGACATGTACAATCCACTTCCATAGACAAAATTAACTTTACTTCTTGCATATTTTAGGGTGGTTTCATATCTTGAAATTTGACTGGGCAAGTCGATGGGGCTATTTACTGCGTCCTCTACATTTGCTAAAAATTGTTTTTGTGCATCAAATGCTGTTCCAGTTCAAAGTATATCTGTTCTTGTTTGTGATTGTGAGCCAAGAATTGCCCAGCAGTATGTTCTTATGCTGTCATTGATTCTTTCTACTCCAGCTCTTGTAAATCCAAATGAACAATCTAGTATAAAAGTAGACCAACTATTGTCAGCCTCAAATCCTTGTGCAATGTAATCAATATGATATGTTTTATCACTCTCATAGACTGTAAAACTCATCGTTTTGTTGTCGTATACAGTATTTACCAAAGGATGATAACCAATATTTGTCCAGTAATTATAAATTGTTCCTAGACCATTATTATAGCTTTGTTTCTGTCTCCAGTCATAATATAAATCAACGTTAAACTCCTTGCATATTCTCTCGTATGCGTTTCGGTTATATGTGTTACTAAATGCATTCCAATTTGAGTCTTGCGGCATTGCTACACTCATCTCAAATAATATTCTTCTGACTTGGTAGTAGACATGAAATCGAAATAACGAACCAACCAAAGTATCAGCTTTTAGATGGTTGTTGAAATCAATGCCACATCCAGTTGTCGCACACCAAATAGCAAAGTTTAACTGATTCTGCCAAAATAACATCCAATCTGTTCCCCAGCGTTGAACTATAGCATCTGATTTGACGTATGGGAGTTTGTATTTTTCAAAGACATTGGGAAATGATGCTTTAAAGTCTTTACCGTCTGATGTAATGACTATGTTTTGATTTATTATATCTATCACTTTCTTGCTAAAAGTATTTGAATAGTGAGCATCTGGGTTATATTTGAATACTTTAGAAATCTTTTTTATTTGTGTTTTTATATATATATATTAAAAAAAATGTTTCATACAATTTCAAACATAGACAACTCTATTAATTTACAACAGTATATCGATAATAGAAATGGAACTAAGCGCGTTGTATTAAAAAGTTTTACATACACTATCGGTTGGCAAAATATTATTCATGAAACCATAAAGACACGAAACCCAGATAAAATAGAACATTTACCAGGTGGACTCTATAACTTTCAAGACTTGGTGGAAAAGTTTAAAGTGCTAAATGAAAAGATTATCCTGGACAATATTGTCCAAATTGGTGCAGCCATTATACATACGCCAATAGAGACACGAATATCAAGCGGTCTTTCAAAAATGCTGGGATTCAAGGACAGAAAATGGTTGACAGGTACTAATATAGGAGATTACCCAATTGATTTAGCTCCTTATAAACAGCTATATGTTCATCTGGAACAAGTTAATACGAGTAGTAATTATTTCAATGGTAAGCCAAGCACTATTATAGGTGTTGTACCTGTAGTAAATAAGCAGTTTGGAGATATAGTATATACAAGTTTTTATCCTGAATATCACTGTCTTATGAATGGTGCAATTACTGAATTGAAAATAGAAGTTAGAGATGAGTATGGCAACAAGATATTTAATCACGGTTTGCCTATGAGTTGTGTTTTAGAAATTATTTAAAAAATTTATTTTTATAAAAAAAACAATGAGTATATTTGGACCACCAAGCCCTAAAAAAACAAAAGACTTAGAGGCTTTAATAAATGATGTTCAAAATTTATATAGGCGAGTTGTGCCTTTTGTTGACCAGTTTAATCATTTAAAAAATAGAGTTGATAATCTTAAATATGGAATTATAACAATATTTGCAGAGGCTAAGGGCCCACTTGTGTTGAATAGAATACTCTCATTTGGTAATGGTGGGGCAGAATCAAATGTGGGGCATGTAATGACACGCCGTGGACGGATTATGGGAATAGGTTTAGCATGTGAACGATTAGTTGGTGATGTAACTGTAATAGTTTCTGTCAATGGTGTTGAACAACCAAATTATGGTATAACGCTTCACATCATCCCACGCAATCATGATAACTTTGATAAACCTTTAGAAATTGGTGCTGGTTCTGTTGTTAACTTTGTATGCAAGGTTGCCAATGCTACCGCTGTAAATACGGTGGCATCATTATTAATTGAATTAATTTAATTTTTTATTTATTAATAAAAAAATGAAGCAACCAACAGCACCAAGTATATATCCTGAGTTGCCAGTGGAAGACGGACAAAATTATAGATTACAAAAGATTTCAAAGATTGAAAAAAAGTTAATTACAGAACGAGATATACGCCAGTCACTTTATAAAAAATATAAACGTGGTATTAATATTACAGATGGAATTGACACTACCTTGATATCTGCAGGTGTTATTATGGCTGGGATTGGATTTGCTGTTCCAGTTTTATTACCTTTAGAAATAGCAGCAATAGTATGTGGAGCTACAGGTGTTTGTATTAATTTTATCAGACGTAAGCTTAATGCAAAAGCTCAAAAACATCATGAAATAAAAACTTTGGCAGAGGTTAAGTTGAATAGCATAAAGCAGTTAATATCAAAAGCGTTGAATGATGCACAAATATCTGATCAAGAGTTCAAGTTGATTTTGGATGAGTTAGATAAATATTATAGTTTAAAACAGGACACAAAACAAAAAAAGGCTAAAATAAGTGAAGCTCAAAAAAAAGAACTAGTAGAGCAGGGAAGAAAGGAAGCAATGGCAACCTTACAAAAAAAGTCTAAAAAGTGTGTAATAAATTGTTTTAGTAATGTGTATGAGTACGATCCACCACCTTTGTATTCAACCTAGAACCTTCTTAAAATATAAAAATTAATACAAATTTAAATGGACTTACCTTTCATGAAGAATATTCCTAGTTTTATCCTTACTCTTTCAGGTCTCTATTCCCATAGGGTATGTCACCGTGTGAGAGTGCTAATCCGTAGTTTTCACCGCCTTATATACCCGTCAGAAAGACCAAAAACTTTACCGATTGGTTGATATAAATAGACGCTTATCACATGATCTTCACCGATTGGTTGATATAAATAGATGCTTATCACATGATCTTCACCGATTGGTTGATATAAATAGATGCTTATCACATGAGCTAATACATGTGACAATAATCATGTAACCTTACTCTGACATGACAATAATCACGTAACCTTACCTACTACACAAAGCTCAAAACCTAAAAAATTTAAACTTGTGTTCTTCACTACCCCTATTTTAAAAAAGTTTTAATAAATCAAGTAAAATCACCATTTCATGGTGATTTATTATATATATGTATTTTGGGTGTTTCTGCTGTAATCAGAGGCGAGCGAAGCGAGACGATGGATTACAGCAGAACACCCAAAATACATATATATTGTATACATATAAATGCAGTAATATTGAGTATTTAATATTTTACATTAAAAATCGCGTAGATATAGGTAGTGCCTCTTTAATTAAAGAACGCTTCCGGTGCTATCAATGTTTGACTTCTGTCATCCAATCAGAATGCAATCAAAATATCTTTTTTGATCAATCTGAACACAGTGTAAATAATTAAAGTCTGAAAAAATACGTAAGAACGCCGGGAGACTTATTAGAGAGGCATATAATTCAACAAATATGGGTTTTTACGTATACGTAACTTCTCAGGCCCCGCCCTACGTTTACCCTAATACCCCTGCGGACTTTACGGTACCGGGTCCGTGGCTACACAGTTTGAAAGGAAATTTGGAGTGTGCCCTCGTCGAAATATCGTTGGAGTGCGAATTTACTCCAAAGAGCGACAGACTTTACATTTGCGGCGATTTTCTTGGAGAGACGTACATCAACCATCACAGAAGTCAGGTGCTGAAGAACGTCGAGATTCGGGGAAATTATAAGAAATACTTTATATCTGAGTGGTATTCAAGAGGGGCAAGAACGCGTTCGTTTTTACTTCCTGAACGAAGACTTGAAGACGGTGAACTTTACTTCTGACGCTCTCCATTGTGTCTTACATGCCAGGCAACAGACTGGCTGATTTCTACGTGCAGTCAATTTAAATAATTACTATAAAAAAGAGTATGATAATGGACCTTTGGAAACGGCCGAACACGACACATACAAAATATTTCAATCTCGGTTTGATTGAAACTGTTCATGAACGGTAGTGATATATGCTAGATACCACTCACGCCCTCTAGACCCGGTTCAGCAGAACTCAATACTCATAAAATCAATAGTACATAATGTTAACCATCCCGAAGATGGCATGCATATGGCGGTGGACATAGAGATTTTCCTCCCCCATGTCCAGCGGCGTATGCTTCCAGTATCTAACAAAATACTATGCCCCGAAAAGCGAAATAAATAAAATGAAATGTAGCTGGGAGCAGCGGTTATGAAGCCTGCATATCACAAGTAACAGCCAAAAGACTTAATTAAAAAGCAGACAACATATCCTATGAGTGGTTAAACAATATCCAGAGCTTTTATGGGCCGGAGTAGTGGAACCACCGAATCGAAAATTAAGTAGGAAAACAAAAGCAATTGAAAATGTACCACCGATAACTTAATATAATATCAGCATCTCCAAAGATCGAATGAATAACAGTCCAGATTGCAAGCGCGGCGAGACGTTTTACTGCCCCCACACTGCACAAGCAACGCCACTGTGCTATATAAAAGAGTATGATAATGGACCTTTGCAAACGGCCGAACACGACACATACAAACTATTGCAGTCTCGGTTTGACTGAGACTGTTCATGTAAACTTTATATATGTTTGCTACACTATGTATACATTTTAGAATAAATAAATAGTTAATTCAATCGTGTGTTGTTATTATTTCATCGACTAGGCAAATGTCCGTATATTTTCAAATGTTATTAGTGTAAATGGATGCTATAAGTATTGTATAGTTCCAGCCGCTACAGTGGCAAACCTTTTTCCCTGTAAACTATTACTCTACATGTGTACAGGTACATAACTCGAAGTTTTTTGTCCCAAAATCATGATTCAAGTGATAGATCTAAATGGGAAAATGCATGAATCTTCTGACAGGTTTAAACGTGCGTACACATCTTTATACATTACGAGAATGAACACGTACATACTTGTAATACTGAATTATCTAAAAACACATGTCTTCAATGATTCATTCAAATAAACACACGTTATTTCAGAGATACTACGTTAAAGCATCGTGTTTTATTAGGGAAAACTAGTCTACGTACGACAGTGTCCTCTTTCTACCTGTTATGAATTTCTTTATTGTCATATAAAACCTAGTTTGACCTGCGACAATTCAAGTGATTATCTAAATGAGAAAATGCATGAATCTTCTGACAGGTTTAAACGTGCGTACATTACGAGAATGAACACGTACATACTTGTAATACTGAATTATCTAAAAACACATTTCTTCAATAATTCATTCAAATAAACACACGTTATTTCAGAGATACTACGTTAAAGCATCGTGTTTTATTATGGAAAACTAGTCTACGTACGACAGTGTCCTCTTTCTATCTGTTATGAATTTCTTTATTGTCATATTAAACCTAGTATGACCCACGACAAAATTGTAGCTCAGTGTGTGGTCTTTCAGACGGTGTAACATTCAATAAAATCCGATAACTATTTTAAAAGATATACGGGTTTTAATTCACTCGTATTCTCCGTCTGTTATACATATTGCATCACATGTGTTTATTTTTACAAACAGCACACAATGACCTGTGGATAAAACATTCCTACTAAGCTTAATGGCCTACCGTTATGTTATTAAAGATTTTTTATTCTGATAATCTATAAAGGATCTCTGGAACTGGGAGATTTTAGAAATAAATACACTCGTTCAGAAATTCGTCTGTCTGTTCATCATATCCTAATAATAGATGGCTCCAAAAACATTGCAAAACATGCCTGTTCTTGTCATGTCCTAAAAATAGCAAAACATTTCACAATCGGCAGAAACATGGCTATTTCATAATATTGCATCTGAACCATTTCGCAATATTTCATCATCTGATGACGTAATTTCCTGTCTTGCGCGTGACCTACTTATACAAGTGCATTTCTATTTTTAGAAAACAAAATGGCGTCCGTTTGTTCACAGTTAAACCGACCAATTTACTACTATTCAAATCTGACGTCTTACATGTATGCGGAAGAAAACTTTATACTGATGATCTCCATGCTTGAATTAAATGCCATATTTCAGTTAAAATCAATGTAAACTCTGTTATTTAAAACGTATTAAATAGTGTCTACCTAAACAAGGATTTATCTATAAAATGGATAAATCCTTGACCTAAACTAATCTACATGACATCAATTATTTTTACATTATTTCTAACAATTTGTTATCATCTTAGTTTCTTTTGAGTAATATCACAATCAACACGTGTCGTTAATCCTATTAACATCTCGCTCCTGTGCAGGTTTACCACCACTAATTACATGTAAGCCTCCGAGGTGTATCGAATGTAGTTCCTATAATAAAAAGTAATCCCTCCTTTTTTGATGAAAACGGGCATTATAAGTAGGGGAAAACTGCCCATTCCTATTCGATTTTGTGGTTGTATGTATAAGAAGCGTATTAATAAGTTTTACTGGATCACTGATGAACATTTTCGAAATTTCGACTTTATGCTTACACTATGTGAGCAATAAAAACAGTCAGTCAATGAAAACAGCTGTACCCTTGACCTGTTTAGTAAACAAACAAGAACTTTCTTACAAGTCTTGTGACCTCACCTTTTCTGGTGGTTTTTCAAGTGGAAAATTAGTTTTCTATATGAACATTACACTGCTGCATTATCCATACTTGAGTTGAATCTGCAGCAAATCATTAATATGTGGACACTTTAACATTGGAGTCTATGGGGAAAAAATTAGTGGTTCAATACCTGCAAAGCAAAAGAATACCTGTAGATGCGACGCGTGTCGTTAAACCTATTAACACCTCGCTTCTGTGCGAAGCAAATCGAAATACCTGTAGATGCGACGAGTGTCTCCACATAACAGAAAACTTTAAATTTATTAAATACTGTCTACCCATGGATTTATGTGTACATATAAATCTATGGTCTACCTAAACTAATCTGCATCAATAATTTTTACATCATTTCTAACAATTTATCACCTTTTTTTTTTGATGCAACGTTTTTTTTTTTTTGTAAATCAGAATAAACACGTACATGTATCTACGCAGGGCTTCTGTGCTTTATTCTCGTATTAACATAACAATTAAACACTTTCGTTATAAATGACAAACAATTTAGCCACGTTATATACCCGCACTATATAGCCTAGTTTAAAATATCTCGTCTACGTTTGCAACGTTGGGAGAATAAGCACGGGTGGAATAAGCAAGGCAATGCGAAAGATATCACTGTAACGTTTGCAACGTTAGGAGAGTAAGCGAAAGATTTCAGACGTGTGCGTTGTTTTCACATTTTTGGGGTGTTAGAATAGAAATAAAACATCGTTTACGGTGAATTATCTTGTAATATATCACGGTGTGTCGTTCAATTGTAACCAATAATTTCACTCATGTAATATATCACGGTTTGGACGGGTGAAATTATTGTTTACAATTGAACGACAAACCGTGATATATTACAAGATAATTCACCGTAAATGATGTTCTATTTCTTAATTATATAGTATAAGGCATTAAATTCATTTATTTAATCCGTAAAGCATAGTTTAATTCGTAAACCTTTCCACAAAACAGAAATAAATAGTGTCTACATAAACTAATCTACATCAATTATTTTTTACATTATTTCTTAAAATGTATCATCTAAGTTTCTTCTGGGTAAAGTGACAATCAACACGTTTCGTTAAGGACTATTGGTCAGCCATCTTTGAAAAAAAAATCGAAAATGGACGGGGTATGATTAATTGAAATTTTCATCCAAATGTATATTATAGGCATGAACATTGTCAATGATATAATAGATTACATTAATGCAACACTATTGATGTGAACATAATATCAGAAACAATATTTATTTGCCAGAAAGAGTGCCCTTTATATTCGAAAAGTTTAGTGCAATTTTACTCTAAGATGTTCTGTTTTTTATGTTAAATAAATTTGTCCCTAGAATTGTCCATTTATCTAAAAATGGCACACGAGACATCATTTCTAAATGAAATACGACATGTTATCACATCATCCACATGTCAAAGTCAATCATTGTGATAAAAACAAGCTATTCTTTCAATGGTATGTACTTTCAAAATAATCTCAATGCTATAGTAAGGTGGCACTGACGGGTTTCAATTGTCAAACTATTATACATGGCAACTATATTTTTGGATGTATTAAACACAACTGAGTGACTGTTGTGAATAGAAACATGGCAACACAAGAGTAATTTATTATTATATTCCTATAAAAACAGCACAAACTAAATAATAACATATGAATACGATCAAATTACCTGTTTATCCGAATGTTTCACCATACAGCATATTTCAATTTACAATTCACCTGCATGTTTTTCATGTGTATCCTATATATATAGTTCTTTATTAAAGTCTCATCATGGTTTACAATAAATACAAACATAAATAAAACATCGTAAACATTATAAGATTGCCATGCCATTCAAATTAGAATTATAAGAGACTATAGTTATAAAATCATCAACATATTTTAAAAGTCGCTAATAACTTCAAACACAAACGATATTAGCATATATATTACACATTAAGACTATGTAAATGATGCTAATCTATCTATAAAATATGTACTAAGAACGAGTATTGTAAGATTTGACAAAATAAACCAAGCACTATTGCGCATTAGTTAAAACAAAATTAAAAAATCATTTATCTTCTTTGATCAGATCAAAAAGGAACTGATTAGCATCATTTTCATAGAAGAAAATAAAACAGAATCACGATATGATAAAAACAATTGACATTATTTACATATATAAAATTGACATTGTCATATTTAAGAAGGAAAAAAGACTAGCGATACAAAAAGCTAGATCGACGTAGAAGAATTAAGTAGCAGGATTTGGCACATACACGAATTAAGTCTGCATTTGTGAATAAATATACAAATTTTTGTTCATCTGTAGAGTTATTAAAATTGGGATTTAGGCTTATTTCTTTATCATATAAATTAGCTCTGATATCATTATATAAAGGACAGATTATCATAACATGTAACTCATCTTCCACCTGAACATTACAAAATGGACAAACTCTTTCACTAATCTGAATTCTTTCATATCTTCCAGTCTCTAGTCTAATTTGTGCTACGCCACAACGGAATCTAGAATAAGCCGACCTATGATTTCTTGGTAGTATTAGTTTACAGTACCTTTCTGTTTCAAATATAGTTTTAAATAACTTATAAGTACGTAATTTATTGCCACCAATATTACTACTACCACGTTCCGAGTTAATATTTACATTCCAGTTTATTATAAACTGATTTAAAGATGCACTCTTAACATCATCTAAAGATTTACGTTTAACAATAGGGTTAATTACACTCGGAACGTTATTAAACTCAATTTTTGAAAAATTATTTAAAACTTTGTAACACCAATTTTTACATCTAGAACCTTTACTATTGAAACAATAATTGAATATTCGTTTATTGAAACACATATTTGGCATATGACTCAATCGTATCAGTAATTTGATACCGCAATTATTTGTCTAACACAAACCGGTTGCCATGCCATGTCATGTCTCCTGCCATTGCAGCTGATGGTGTGTTTCTTGTCGTACCCAAAAATACTCGCATTGCTCTATGTTGTACGGCTTCAATACAAGAGTAGGTTTGAGTACCCCATATTGCTGCACTATAAGCTACAATAGACCAAACCAGCGAATCAAATAGTTTAGTATAAACTTTATAAGGCATCCCACCAACTGTTTTATATTTTAAAATTAACAGTCCTAACGCGCGACTGGCTGACTGTGCAATAAATGGACGAATTTATTTAACATAAAAACAAAACATCTTAGAGTAAAATTGCACTAAACTTTTCGAATATAAAGGGCACTATTTCTGCCAAATAAATATTGTTTTTGATATTATGTTCACATCAATAGTGTTAAATTACTGTCATCTATTATATCATTGACATTGTTCATGCCTATAATATGCATTTGGATGAAAATTTCAATTAACCATACCCCATCCATTTTGGATTTTCTTTTCAAAGATGTCTGACCAATAGCCCTTAATCCTATTAACACCTCGCTTCTGTGCAAAGCAAAGGAATACCTGTAGATGCGACGCGTGTCGTTAATCCTATTCACACCTCGCTTCCGTGCAAAGCAAAGGAATACCTGTAGATGCGACGCGTGTCATTAATCCTATCGACACACAGCTTCGCAAATGTGCAAAGCAAAGTAATTAGTGAATAAATTAGGCGATTCATATACTATTCACAAAGCAACATTTAAACACAAATAACATTGAAACACAAAGGACAAGGTATGATAAGGTGGTATTTTGGCCCCCAATATATTCATAAATATTTACATATAATCTGTTATGCATATTGAAGTAAATTGATCGTATTCTATCTTCAAAATATATTTTTATTTATTTTATATATCTCGAAGATTTAATAGGGTCTCAAAAAACGGTATTTTTGGTAATTTTGTTAAATTTTGTAGATTTTGGACCTTTCTGGGCAAGAATATAGAGCGCACCTCCGGGCACACGCTGTTTTTTGGCTGAAGATGCATCCTGTTTCAACAAAAAATCAGCTGTGCTCGAGGGTCCAAGACCAAAAACTGATCGAAAACTGCTGAAAATTAACAAAAATGTCATTATTTGAAAGAAAAGGCCTTGTTTGTGAGGCTCTTAAACTCATTTAGAGTCTTCAAACGTACTTGTAATGAGTTTTAATATTGATTCAGTTCATTTGTAGCTAAATTAGATATTCAAAACTTGTGCATTAAAACTTTCAATATTGGGGGCCAATTTTGTACCTTATCATACCTAGTCCTTTAAATAAAATCTTATTTTGAAACATTTTGTTCATTTAAAAGAGACACATGGCAATCTGGATTTTATATGCTGATTATATTGCACCAATAACATATTTATACCGGTAGAATAACGAAGAAATAATAAAAACTCGGAGATTTATACTTACGACTGCATTAATACTGCATAAGTCGTAGATCAGCGTCCTTTTCGTAGATGTGAATATCATTTTTGTATAAGTTTACAGTCCTTTTTGTGTGACGATGAATATCAATTTAGGCCACTATTAAAACTTAAAGACCCTTTTCGTTTTAGTCATTTTCGTAGAAGCATGGTCATCATTCAGATTATCTTTAATGAAATTACAGACCTTTTCGTAGTAAAGTTGGAAATCACAGGTCATTTTATAATAATAAAAATAATTATACCCTCATACGAAAAGGACATACACATTGTCCTGAATCTGAATCTATACGATGTAGGGCCTGTTACGGCATAAACACATCGGAAGAGAGGCTGTTGCTGTTAGTAGTACTTTACGAGAGCTGATTTGAAGCTCTCCAATGATAGCGTGCAAACGAAACTGTCTTCAAGATGGTTCCAATCAATAATTGTCTTTGGAAAGAATGAGTTTTTATATTGTTCGTTCTTGCACTGTATTGTTTGAAACACTTTGAATTATTTAGCACCTGATTGTCTATAATGTTATTAGCTTGAAAGTCACTGAAAGCTTTTGCTTTAATACGGCGTTTAGGTCTTTCAGGAATAAGATAGTCTTGGCATTTGAAAGCTAGCAGCAGCCCCTCGACCACCTTGTAGAAGAAGACGAGTCGGTTCATCTTCCTTCTGTCTTGGAGTGACGGTAGCTTCAGGTCTGACAGCATTCGTGTGACACATCCCTCCTCGCGTGACTTGTAGTCTCCGGAGACAAACCTAGCTGCTTGGCGTTGGACCCTTTCCAATCTGTTTATGTCCTTCTTATAATAGGGATTCCAGACGGTGGCGCTATATTCCAGCGTCGATCGCACCAGTGCCAGGTATGCTGATCTTCTGCATGACTTAAGGCAGTGTTTTAGGTTGCGCTTCATGAACCAGAGGAGATGAGTTGGCCTTCTTTATGGTCTTTGTTATGTGCGCATCCCATTTCAGATCTTCCGATATGGGTTACTCCGAGGTAGGGGCTTTCTTTAACTTGGAGGATCTGATTATTTAGGGAGTAGAAGTTAGAAGTTTTCGAGTTAATGCTCATGATATAACACTTGTGAGCCCAATCTTCTAACGGGCCTTCAAGTCGTCTTGGAGTATAAGATGGTCCCTTTCTGGTTTCTATGACTCTGTAGAGGAGGCAGTCATCCGCGAATAAATGCGCCTGTGATTTAAACGGAATCAGGAGATCGTTGATGTAACACAGAACGAGTAGAGGCCCCATGACTGTACCCTGAGGGACACCAGAGTCTACTGTGACTGGGTCCGAGTACTCGCCTTCTACTAAGACTTGCATCTGCCGCTGGGTCAGGAAGTTCCGAATCCAGGTGTTTAGGGGTCCGTCTACACCATAATTCTTTATCTTGGCCAGAAGTTCTCGTGAGGAACTGTATCGAAGGTCTTACGAGAAGTCTAGGATAATCATATCTGTTTGGCTGGCCAGCGTCATGTTTCTTCAGTAAGGTCATGTACGGTTGCAAGAAGTTGGGTGTCACAGGGGTACCCAGATCTGAAGCCATGCTGAAGGGAGGTAAGTATGTTGTTATTTTCGAGGTGTGTGAGGATATGTTTGCAGATAATGTGTTCAAGCAGCTTACATGAAACACAGGTAAGTGATACAGGTCGATAGTTCTCAGGGAGGTGTACGTTCCCTTTCTTGAATACTGAAGCGATAAACGCGTTTTTGCCAGTCTTTTGGGAGCTGACCCGAGTTGATGGATGTTTGAAAAAGCATGCGTAGCCCAGGAGCCAGTTGTGTAGCACAGTTCTTCAAGATGTTGTTAGAAAATCTGGTCTGACCGATAGCTTTGCTCGTATTGATGCTCTGTAAACGTTTTCAAACGCCCTTAGATGTTATGACCAGTAGTGGAATAATTGGAGTAGGTTGACGGTTGATTATGGGTATAGTGTAGGATGGATCATCTTTGGTGAATACTGACTGGAACTGTTGGACAAGGCTTTCTGCCTTTTCTTTACTGTTGTTTACTAAGTTACCAAGCTTTTTAATGACGACATACCAATACTGTCTTGCCGTTTAGATTTAACATATCTCCAGAATGGTTTGTTGTTGTTGTTATCAAGACCAGGGAGTACGGTTATAGGGAGGAGAAACGGGTTCATAACCGCTCTAGTTTATCGATTTATGTTGTCGCGCTAGAACGCCGCCATTTACTATTTTATCGATACAGGTAAATCGATCGTAGCGCGTTACATTTGAAAAGTTAAAATTTCAGCCAACATCTCAAATTAGGCAGTTTTTACAAGCCCCTTTTTATGGCTTTCTGTTATAATCAACATCACTAAATTACATTCTTGACAAAGATAAATATGTCTACTATTCACTTTTTGTTATTATTAATGCCTAATATAACCCATACTTCGTATCTCGTTTGCAATAGCTCCACACCATTTTTTAATTCTATAAAATTAAAAATTAGCTGATATCTCAAAAGGCACATTTTCATCACCTCTTTTTAGGCTTTGTCTTATAATCACCACCATGAAATTACCTTCTTGACAAAGATACATATGTTTACTATTCACTTTTTGTTATTATAAATGCCTAAATAACCCGTAGTCTCGTATCTCCTTTGCAATAGCTATACACTGTCACCTATTTTTTATTTGGGCGCAGGGTGGCGCCATCTTTGTTACACGGAACCGTCTGGTAAAATGTGCTTTTAAACATGCAAACAAATACACGCTCTGTATCAGAGGACACAATGTGAATAAATAATACTTATGTTTTACATTTAGCACCTTTATTGAGTTTGTAAGTGTAATAATTTATAAGAATTGGCTGTTTTTCACACACTCGCGAAACAACCGGAAGTAGTCATTTTCACGGACTAGTGAAACACATGCGCGACAACAATAAATCGGCAAACGAGCCCGTTTCTCCCTCTCTATAACGTACTCCCTGTCAAGACCATCTTGTATTATGATGTTGTCTAATAAAGTATAAGATATATAGATACTTTTATAGACTTAAACTATTACAGTTTTTCATCATTACAAATATATGAAAATACAATATATTGGGACAGATTTTAACATTGCAAATAGAACAAAATAATCATTACGTTTTTCTTTGCTTCATACATATTTAAACAAAAGAATACTCATACAATTCGTCGCGCCCTCATTACAGTCGGATAACAAGACGCCTTAGACTTATCCTCACGGTAAACTAAGTATTACGTAAAACCGAACGCCATTTGCCACAGCAAGAATGGCAACTTTGGAAGATAAGCAATTTGGGACGATGGGGAGGTATCAGATTGTGTTTTGATTGATTTCGATTTTGGAAATATTTAATTATCATCATCATTTCTACATCCATACACCATGTGGACGTTCATTAGATATTTTGTAACCGGCATCTGTCAAAAGCTGAATCATTCCATGTAAATTTGGATGGGTGGGGTATACACATTGCTTTTTACGAGTTTTTATGAATTTTGATATCGTACTCGTAGGAACCATTATGCCATGCTATTTAGAAACTGGCGAAAGGACTTTAAAAAGTAAATACAATTTGTGCCATCGTTAGTCCAAAAAAATGCCGTTTTTTCACGTTCTAACTTTTATTTCATTTTTGTCTTCAATGTCTATCAAGGAGTTACCAGATTCCGATAGTTTAACAAACAAACATAATTTCCAAATTTATTAAATTGTCATATTCCTCCGAAACCTCGGTTAACATAAACTTCAATACTATAGACATCACAGCGTAGAAAAAGTTTCATTCATTTAACTGTCAAATATTCACCAACAATCAAAACAAATACGGCGGTGAAATCCTATCCAATAGCAAGCGCATCACATGATTCCGATAGGTAACGTCATCAACCCTCGCATCATCACACGCTCGCCAAAATCATAAAATAAGTTACGGTGGCCAATTTCAGTCATTACGCACGCTGAAGAATGTTATACACAAATCATATGAAGACAGATAACTCTAAATTAACGTTTATTTAACTATAATTGCAGTCACTCAAATATTTAGATAATAGAAACGATGTAATTGGTTAAAGGACGATCACATGATCAGTTTAAGCTACGAGCATTTTCCAATGAACTGTACAAAGAACTACTTTCATCACCATTCATAGAATACGCGTGCTGCGTAACAATATAGTTCGGATTTACAGGGGCGTATTTAGGAGAGGGATATTAGGCCAAACAAAATAATAGTTGTGTTTCCGGTAACCCGACCTACCCCAGAAATTCCCGCCGACCCTACGGTTTTTGATGCATTCAACAAAAAAAAAAATCAAGCCGACCCCCGTCCGTAATGGATTCCGTAATATACCGTCTCCCTGTCAGGCAGGCGCCTGATTGAGTTGATAGATATCAGGGTTCTCAATAGACGCGTACACACGCGTTTTGACGCATGGAAATTCAATTTGACCCAATTCTGACGCAGCTAATTTACCACCTGTGCGTTTTTATGAAGCGCGTGTATTTGCTTCCAAGCATCAATCCAATACACACGTACCTATTTTCGATAGCCCAAACATCACAATAATGTCAGAGCACTGTATGTATACATGTTCAAAATTTATGTATGTTCTGTTCAATACACAAATGGCTCAAAGAAGTATATTTTTATTAATGTCATTGCAGTCTACGAAACGGCCTGTGTGTTGGGGATGCACTGTCTGTCTCATTTATTTGACGTCTTCGGGTGCCTTTTTTTTTTTTTTTTTACATACGGACGTTTATAGGTGCAGTCTGACCCCGAAGAAGCAGAAAATAAGAGAGCTAGTACTATAATAACACCAATAACTTATAATATATAATATCACCAATAACTTATAATTTTAACAGATGTGGACCCCAACTTATTAAACGGCCTTTAATAACTTTGAATCTTTGACATAATGACACATTATTGTAAAATGGAATAGTAGTTTTTTAAGTTCAAATGCATATCCTTGCACACCTTTCTTGGCAATAAAATATTTACAGAATTCACAAAAATTAAAGTTATTAAAGGATGTTTTATAAAACGGCGCTTCGATTTGTTTGATTTATATTTGACCTTTGACATTTCAATGTAATGTAATATACATAGTGATATAGAACATGTGTAATATACATAGTGATATACATGTAGAACACAAGACGAGGCAGGAATTGTCCGGCACCAGTTTCAGCACCATTTATTAAGGTTATACAAAATATGTCACAAAGTAGGTGATATTAAAGAGTGTGAACTTGCTCTATATCACGAGGAGTTTTATTGTCAGACAAAAAAAATTAAAAAAAAAAAAAAAAACCTACCTACCCTACTAAATTGGCAATAAAAAGTAAAAAAAAAAAAAAAGATTTCACCTACCTACCTACCCTATCTTTTTTTTCAATGTAACAGGAAACAACTATTATTTTATTTGGCCCTAAAATAATTGGATAAATAGTTTAAAACCGTAGATTGCAATTATAAGGGTTTAGTGTCATTTTTTGTGCGTTCATTGGGGTATGAACTGTTAATTGTCGAAGCACATAGCATACATAATGGTACAGTATTTGAGATGAGTCCAGTGATCACATATTTCAAACTGGATGGTCCTCCTTCACAGCTTGGTATGCCCTAGTGAGTGCAGATGGTGAATAAGCTCTTCTTTTACCATATGAAGTAGGACCTATAAGGTGTAAATATAAGAAATGCCATTCAACCTAGAAAAAAACACAATTTCAATTAGTGACTACAAAATAAGTCCAGACTCTTATGTGCCCATCGCGTCAGGTATACCTTACCGTGTTCGTTTGCGGAGGGACTATAAACCTTAGAACTACACACACACACACACGTGACTACAAAATAACATAACGGCCCTAATTGGCTTCCGTAGAAAAAAAATATGATTGGCATTTTTTCCACCGTATACCGTTACTATTTTTAGACTTAATGTAGTTTTTGCAGGCAGAGATAGCGTCTGTGGATAAACAAATATTAAATGCATTATTTTATCGTTTTAAGTGCTATAATAAAATGACTTAGTGGAAATACATAGAAATCATTCTGATTCATCAACAATGTAAGTGACGTTTTCTTACCTTTATTCGAACCATTTTCCTGAAATTGTTGTAGAAACAAAGCGACCGAAAGTTTTATGATCTGTTTGCATCCGTGTTTATTTTTGACGTCACATTTATGACTTTACGCTCGTGATATAACAAAACCTATCGGAATCATGTGTCTATTGGAATCCGGTTACTGGAGGAAAGTGTAGTAGTGACAAAGTGTCGATTCTTACAGATGGCGATAAGTATACATTACTGGTTCTACAAAGGAAAAATGGGGTGGTCTACCTCTACCATAAATTGATTGCCATTTATTGGCAATACATATTTTTCCAGAGGTGGCAGGGATTGACCAACATGTGTTAAATAAAATTATTCCAGACTCCTTTTTTTTATTGAAAATAAAATAAAATTGGAAACGAATAAAATAATGTTCATGTGATCATGGTGCAATTTTCAATTCCGCGGTGCGGTTTTGGCAGCGTGTGAATTTTATGGTACACAGTGAACAGGTATAAAACAGTCAAAATGGCCTCTCGCAGTGCTGTTTTGGCTGTTCAGTTTCAAAAATACCAGCACATGGAAGCGCTCAATGTTATGGCGTGCACTCTCCATAAAGAATTGATTGTTGAATTGTTTGACAGTACCACAAACAGGTCGGTAAATGCCCAGAGTTCCAGGCCACCTGTCGTACCGATATAAAATCGGACTCGTGTGCTCTTGTGCTGCTGTTGCAGCTAACCCTCTTTCGGACTTGCGGGAAAAAATTAAAACTGTTTTACCACTTTGAAATAATTGCAAGTGTTTGGGAAAAGAGCCAGTTGTTGCTAGGCCTTTTGGAAAACAATAAAACATACACAATATCATTTTGTTTTCTATTGGTAGTTTTTAAAATACCACAGTAAGCTTATCACCACCTTAAATGTAACATTGCCAAAAAAATAAAATAAAATGCCTACCTACCTGCCCTATTTTTTTCAGCAATGTTAACAGTAAACACGGGTATAATTTTATTTGGCCTAAAAATGATCAAAACAAAAAAACATTCAAATAAACAAAAAATTTGGGATATTATTTTTTTATGTTCATTACTGCTTAATTTCACCTCTGTCAGAGGCCTCGGCAAAAAAAAAAGGTCATAACCACCTAAAATATTTTGGCTGAGTCCGGGGTCAGCTTTGCCAAACCAGCAATTATGAAACACACATACTATCATTGATTCTCAGGAATAACCACAATATTATTTTATTTTTGTGAACAGATCCTGCTGCTAGTATGCCATGTTGTTTTTTCAAATGAAAGATGAACCGAAAACCCTTATCGCTGAGCACAAAATATATTTTATTTTGCCTAGTCAACAAAACAAATTTGTCCAATGAAAACTATTCATGCATATATACATTGTAGGTCAACTTCTCATTCAGAACTACTATACATTTACCCTCAACAGTTTTTAAAATGACATTTAAACAAAATTAGTTCAAATACATTCTTCTGACAAGTTAGAAAGAAATATATGTCAGTATTTTCTATATCAAAGTAAGACCTTGGATCTACATGTATTGCTTACCGAAGTTATGTCCTCTTAAACCTTAAATATGTATGAACAATTATAAGCTTGTATACTAAACATATCTATGCCTCACACACAATGAGTTTGAAAACATTACTTACCATCTCTTCTGTGTTTTTTAAAACAATCATTCCTCTCTGGGGCAGCTCTAAACAGCCTAAGCTAATGAGTTGATTAGCGATTTTTTTCACTCTTTTGGGAATGGTACCCATTCAATTGGGGAAATTCACGATGTTTATCCTTATATTGAGAATTTTCCCCATGTATACATCCTCTTGTAGTATTTCCGTACCCTTTCCTAAAAGCAGTGTATTAGGCAGAAATTCAAGAACTGGGTGTGCAAATATGCAAACAGGGTGTGCAAAATAAGATGCTTACACGCGTTAA
Source organism: Cyrtodaria siliqua (assembly GCA_037043455.1). Classification (NCBI taxonomy): domain Eukaryota; kingdom Metazoa; phylum Mollusca; class Bivalvia; order Adapedonta; family Hiatellidae; genus Cyrtodaria; species Cyrtodaria siliqua. The sequence goes on along the minus strand of JAWPHD010002004.1, from coordinate 143,958 downwards.
GCGCCAATTCGCAACAAGTGGGTGTCTCTGGGGTAATTTATTTTTACAGATAAAGGTGAAAAAAATACATTTTAGGTCATATTTCTTCTATAAATGTAAACAAAACATAACAATATTGAGAAAGTAAGAGTTTGGAAGTGTTGAGCAAAAAAATATTTATTTATTATTTATTTTTTTAACCCCACCACCTCCCTTATTAGTGGCCGCGATTTTTCAAAAGACGGCTGCACGGTTGGCTGGCTAATACACTGCCTAAAAGTATATATTCTTCCCCCATTTCTGTTTAAAGTTCCCCTCTAAAATATTTATCAGAAAATACTCTCTTTTTTTGAGATTGGGAATTTTTTCACTGAAATTGGAAAAAATACATACTTTTTGCCATTGGGAATGGTACTGTTTTTTCGAACCACTTTATATATAAGGGAAAAAAAACACTGCCATTAAACAATAATTAAATTATTTTACCATTTGTTGTTCATTTAGATATTTCAATGCACAAATCAGGGTTCGACACTAACACAGGTCGGCTGGCCAGAGGCCACCTGATTTTCGGAAGGATCACCATTTTTCTAAAGATTGGTGGCCCGTCGGGCCTGCTATTTTAAATTACGAACATTAAAAATATACATGTACTTATAAAAGTCAGTGTCGAACCCTGCAAACGGGTTTTTTTCCCCACAAAATTGGGAAGAGGCCCAGGCCTGTCCATTTTGTGAAAAACACATCATTTTGGGAAAGATGCAAGATTTTATCAATTAAATAAAAATGACAGTACTATGATTTATTTATATTTCATCCATTATTTATTATAATTACTGACTTCTCTGTCAGAACAGACTTAACAGACAAAAACATATTGCAGAAGTAATGCCTTTTTCTCAAAAGACTATTGCCTTCTGATTGGGGAAAAAAAGAGTCAAGTTTTCAATTGGCCTCTGTTACATTAAGGTAAATAAAGCCCTGACAAAATATATGTATTTTTGCTTTAAAAAATGTTTATATATTTCTTTTCTTGTTCAGGAGTCCCTTGGTGAGGAGGTGTTGCGTATGTCCAATGATGAAATTACCAGTAGAACCAGACTTCTTGACAATGAAATAAAGGTATAATATAAAAAGTATTTATTTGTGTTTGCCTAGATATTAAAGTACATGCATATAAATGTTTATTTTCCCTTTTGGTAGTTTCTGTCGTGAATAGCTCAATATTTTCCATTTATTTCTTCTTCAGATAATGAAATCGGAAATTATGCGAATCTCACACGAACTCCAGGCACAGAAAGAAAAGATAAAAGAAAACACGGAGAAAATCAAAGTGAACAAGACCTTACCCTACCTAGTGTCCAATGTTATTGAGGTATGTATGTACACAATATGTTAACAAATCCCAAAACCTTACCCTATCTCATGTACAATGTTATTGAGGTGTGTACACCCATTGTGTTAACAAATCCCAAATCAAGTGAATAAGACCATACACTAGGCTACCTTGTGTCCAGGCCTGTAAAAAGTTTACAAAGACAACTAGTCCTGCAGGACTAGTGAAAAAAAAAATTCACTTGTCCTTATCAACTTTGTACTCGCCCTTAATTTTGAACAGGAATCGCCTTCATATTTTTGCTTACCGCTAATGCTAGGCAAGGTAAATCGGTGTCAATCAAGAACACTTTAACTACATGTAACATCATCAAAGTATCAAATAAATTACTAGATCCCATCTACCTTATGCTAGCTTAATAACTTAATACTTAATAATTATGATATGCACTCACAATAAGATATGACATCATTTTAACATTTCAAAAGCAACTGTTTATGTAAGTCACTGTGATAATACAACTGTGTAACCTCCAGACTTTTCTCATGCAAAACACGCTAGCATTTGGTACAATCATGCTGCTTTTATTGCAGTTTTAATTTATCAATTCACTTTCTCTATTTGTATTTTTGCGTCATCGCCACCTACTCTCATCCAAAAACATTCTATAGATATGTCTATTTTCTTCCACATTTTTACGGGAAAATGTCGCCATATCAAGCATAATGGTCCGGTTACAGTGATTGATAAAAACTACTAGTTTAGTATTGGATAATTCAATCACGACACAGTCTACGAATTTCGGAAAACTCGACTTTATACCCTATCACCAAAGTACCCATGGGTAACCAATATTTTCATGTTTACTTCCGGTGTATTGGAGTGTAATTTATCGGCTATTTATTTGGTTTAAGCAAACGCGTTGTGGAATTTCTTCGCCAGAATAAAAGGAAACAATAAAGACTTGATTTATTTTGTTACTAATGTCAAAAGTCACTCGTCCGTAAGGACACCCAGAAGGAAATATCCACTCGCCCGGCCTGACAAGTCACTCGTCATGACGAGCGGACGAGTGAAATTTTACAGGCCTGGTGTCTAATGTTATTGAGGTCTATCTACGCAACATGTTAACACATACCCACATTTTCAGAATGTCGGTAAACTTTTCAAGTACTGGCAAAAATGTGCAAGTGCATCAAAATACCTTACTTGTTTCATTTATAATACATAACTGCTTTTTTTTAAAAAATGTGCTTTCATATCAATGGTGTTTTAATATTTAAGTTTTCCTGATATGTCTTTGTATTTGAATGACACATATGGAATCTGGCATGTTTGCTAATGATGAATCATCTTGTGCTTTTTACTTATTTGGTACATGTTTGCACTTACACACACAACCGTAGATATTGCAAGTAACTTTTTCATTTTGCCAGTTACAAAACATGCTACTGGCGAAATGCTGCCAGTCCAAATTGTCGCTAAATTTGAGCCCTGATCTGGTGAGAAAAACAACGATTTTTTTTTAGGGATCTCAGGAATATTGGCAGTTATTTTAAAGGATTCAGGGGTCAAAATTCCAATTATTTAAATGTCTTAAGGGAATTGGTCCTAACAGAAATCAATAATTGGCCTCACTTAATATGATCTGAAACAAAAGGCAGGTTATTACTTTATTAAGGGATCCAGATAACAAGGACCTCCATGGTAGGACTTCAGGTACATGTATGTATAAAATAATAAATGAACTAATCACATATCAACATGACGTTACCCTACCTATACTAGTTTCCAGTGTTATTGATTTATGTATACATAAATAAAAGATCGTCTGTGAGTGTAAAATTATATTAATACAGAATTAAAAAAAAATATGTCAGAACAGATTTTTAATTGTTTAGTTTTGAATAAATTCTTCTTAAAGGTATATTTTATATGTTAAATACATTCATTTTGATTAATGTTGAATTAACTATTCTTAATACAAGTTTATTTTAGATGTTTAGTTTGTCGCAAACTTTGTGTCAACTTGGATCCCTGTTTATTTACAGTTGTTGGATATGGACCCACAGGATCAGGGTGAAGAAGATGGAGCCAACATAGACTTAGATGCACAGAGGAAAGGTAAATGTGCAGTCATCAAAACATCCACAAGACAGGTAAGCCTAATTATGTACATTTTAGTCCCTCGTAACGTAATTTGTTTGTAGTTGTCAGGCGTGGCGCAGTCGGTAGCGCGGCGGATTTGTAACCGGAGGCCCCGGGTTCAATCCTCCGTGGTGCCACTGAGTTCCGTCGGTGTGTTCTTGGGCAAGACACTTTTCCTTAGCCTCGTCCGTCGGATGGGGACGTAAACCGGGCGGTCCCGTGTATCGGTCTATCAACCGAGCACGTTAAAGAACCATAGGAATCTATTTGATAATAAGAGTAGGGCAGGTTCCCGGATTCCTATGTATCCTTCCCCTCTCTCTGGGGCGGCTCTAAATAATCTGTAATGTGTTGATGAGCCGTTAAACAACATTCAATTGTAGTTGTCAAGTATCAGCATACTGTATATATCCAGTTTGAGTAATAATTATCGGTTTGCTATATGTCGTGTATGTAGATGGAGGCCTTACATTTCGATTATCGAGGAAACCTTCAATAGCAGGGGGCCACGGTGGCCCAATGGATAGCATATTTGACACTGAATCCGGAAATCATGAGTTGAGTTTCACTGGTGCCATTAGGTTGCGTTCAGTAGATATGTTCTTAGGCAAGACACTTCCCGTAGCCTTGTCTGTCGGAAGGAGTCGTGAACTGGGTGGTCCCATGTATCGAAACCTCCTCAGAGCATATTAAAAAATAATCTTATTAGATTATTATTAATCTAGATATTAAGATAATGGCAGGGTACCCGGATCCTGTATATCCTTTACCCTTTCTCTGGGGCAGCTCAAAATAACCTGAACTAGAACGAATTTGCCCCATCGTAAAATTCCCACTTTTCTTCACATAGGTCAATTCCCTTTAACACTGTATCCATTTTACATGTAATAAACTAATTGTTTTGATTGTTCCTTAATACTCAGATCAGAAATAGTATTATTTATGCTTTTCTGTATACATGTATGACACTGTAAATGAATAAAAAATGTTTAGGGTATTTGTGTATTTGAACTTTTGACCCCTATCCCAGAGTCCCATGGTGACCCTAGAGCAAATTATACTGATATTCCCAAAATCATTACATTTAATTGAGAAAGGAAAATAGATATTTGACACACCACGCACATACACACACACCAAGCCACACAGTATATACACTGTAGTCCATTCATCAAAATGTTCATTTGAGATATAATTTAAAAAAACATTGACCCTCGGTTACCCTCCAACCCCAACCCATTGGAAGACATTGAATTATTAGCATATTTGATGCCCCTTCCTCCAGGCCCCACCGCACCGATTATGTAAGAGGGAACAAATGTATACAGTGTAATCCCCCCCCCCCCCCCCCCCCCCCCCCCACACACACACACACACACACACACAGCCTGGGCCCCCGAGCACGAAATAATAAAATAGTTTGAGATGTTGTTTATCGTTCATAGATGAATACATACACGAAATTACGTGAACGTGAAAAATGACACTGTAATTGAATTTTTAGTGTATTTGACCCCACTGAGGGACCCTGGATAATATTTCATTTGAGACATAATTGCCAAAATAAATTACCCCAAATCCCCCCCACCCTGGGCTCCCGGACAGACTTCAGAGTTAATATTTAGTGTATTTGACCTCCCTGAGGACCCTTGGGCTTAGAGCCAAAAATAGTGTTGCTCTTGCATGCCATCATCATATGGTGAAGTCATACCCTAAGTTTGGTTGAATTCCGTTTAGCATTTCAGCAATTTAGGAGGAGATTCGGTAACGGACGGATGGACAAACGGAGGCGATTTTAATATACTCTGTTTTTCTCAAAAACGTGGCTAAATAATAACAATGTGTTGATAGCCATTGAACAACAATTGCATTGCAGTGTTTCAACACACTGCTGTTATGCAAGATAACATGAAAAAATACATTCAGGTCCAACAATTCTGTTACAGTCAATAAATATTCAAGTTTTTAAAGCAGATCTTATATTGTATGACAACACATATAATGAGCTATTTATATAGTCATATTTGAATGTTTACAGACCTACTTCCTGCCTGTGATTGGACTAGTTGATGCAGAGAAGCTGTCACCAGGGGACCTTGTGGTAAGTTGTAGTCTGCAGGGATTCTTCTATTGTTTTGGTTTGGTTTTTGAACAAACAAAAACACTAATTGTCATCATTGTCTGCAGGGTAGTTCTCTAACCAGGCAAATCAAGTATTTCATATTTTACGTTAATTAGCATTTCATTAATCCACAAATGGTTTTAAAAAATGAGTATAATTTTGAATACTATGTATATTTTCAAACATCCTTAATTTTAATAAAAAAAAAAGAAGTTTGACAGATTAATATATAGAAGGAAAAAATCTAATACTTGTTCAGGGGGAAAAACACATAATATTGATCAGTGTTAACTCGACTTACCACATTTTTTGGGATATTGCCAAAAGGAAACTTACCATATTTCCATATGAGTTTTCTTCACTTTATATTTAATCTATTAAAGCATCTTTTACGTCATTCAATTTGTTTTATCACAGATCATGAGATGGCAGAGCAATTGTAGAGCTGTAGTAATACCTGTAATATGTTGTCCTAAAGACACCTACAATTAATATAAACTTACAAACACCTATAAAACTACTAATAACATTTCGTTTGTTAAAGAGATTGTTCCAATTTCAGGGTGTAAACAAAGACTCGTACCTGATCTTGGAGACTTTGCCAGCAGAGTATGACTCCCGTGTGAAGGCGATGGAGGTGGATGAACGTCCTACAGAACAGTACAGTGACATTGGTGGCCTAGACAAACAGATCCAGGAGGTATGTGGTGGTAGTTGGCATATTGAACATACTCATTTAACATTCACATAAAAGGCTTGTGACTCAGACTCAAAAACTATTCTCTGGCTTTATTTCCACAAATGTTAATGCGATCTGTCTGTAATGTAGGTTTGTCCGCTCTATACTGCGATTCCGGCTACTATATTGGATCACAATTTCACCTTTAGACTGACATTTTGATAGCACTTCACACTATCAATTTCATGACAACTGTTGTTTTTCAATTAAGATAATTTCTTTTTTTGTCAGAGACTACATTTGCCCAAAACTGGACCACACTGCAGAATTGGAACCTAACCAATTCTTTTAACATTTTCACATTTGCATGTGAGCTACTGGTGATTCTCAGGTTTCTATTAGTCTTATGGCAGTAGAATTAAGGATAGTTGTTCATGAGTACTACCTAAATTAACTTTATTTTATTGCAGTTGATAGAAGCAGTGGTATTACCCATGACTCACAAAGAAAGATTTGAAGCTTTGGGAATCCAGCCACCAAAAGGTAATGTTTTACATACTTGTTCATTTATAGCAGTGTTCAGTCAATGCTGCAACGTGATATAGATATTATTTAACTGCTGGGATCAATTATAGGGATATCCTTCAAGAGATGGTAGACGTGTGGTTCTTGTTATGAATGAGTGGATGCGAGTGATTAAAAAAAACACGTCTACCATTTAGTTCTATAAATCGGAACCAGTAGATAAATAATCAATTTGTTACAGTTTATATCGGGTTATGTTTGATTTTAATGGAAACTTTTCGCTTCATGGAACGTTTAAGGTGGATGACGTCGACGTCAGCGACACTGTATTGACGTCATGACTCAATGTCACAGTTATTTTTGGGTTCAGAGTTAGTTACTAATATTTAGCGATTATAAATTTTCTTTCACTGAGAAATCCCGATCCTTCACCCATATAATAGATATGGTTTATAATTGCGTTGTTGGCTTTTATTTTCACTTCCCCCTTCTGTTTCAGGTGTTCTGTTATATGGTCCCCCAGGTACGGGTAAAACACTGTTGGCAAGAGCATGTGCAGCCCAGACCAAGTCGACGTTCCTGAAACTGGCCGGCCCACAGTTGGTACAGATGTTCATCGGAGATGGTGCAAAACTTGTACGAGACGCATTCGCTCTCGCCAAGGAAAAGCAGCCAGCTATTATATTTATTGATGAATTGGATGCCATAGGTGGGTGTTACTTTAAAACTTGTGAAATTTCAAAATATTCCATAATTTTATTGAAATAATAATTAAGTGATAATGTTGAACATGCCAATACTATTTTCATCAGTATTTCTGAGAAGATATAAACACACCCAGAGAATGCCAACAATATTTTCACCAGTATTTCTAAGAAGAAACCGAAAATTCTCACACTTGATTAAGTTCCAGTTCCAAATATTGTTAAAGGAGTTGACGCACTAATTTCAAACAAGGTTCATTTTGAAGGACTCTTTAAAAAAAAACAAGATGACTGCCTCCATTTATGTTCTTTGCAAAGTCTCCTTTATTTTTCATTGCATTTTGCTAATTCTTTCAAGATTTTCAGAGCCCTTTTAAATAAATTGTGTTTGAAAATAGTGCATCAACCCCCTTTAAGAACACAGGTATTCTTTTGTATTTGAGGGTGTTCCTATCCTTTCCTTTAAACAATATAATTACTAAGCAATTGAGACCAGTTTTTATATCGACTTTTCGAAAGTCTGCACCGTTGGCAGTGCTCTTGTTAAACATTTAATCTGACGTGAAAATAGGATATTAAAAATTATTTTATATAATACACATCCGGAAACTGTATCTTTTAATATGTGTAGGTACAAAGCGGTTTGACAGTGAGAAGGCAGGAGACAGAGAGGTGCAGAGAACCATGTTGGAGCTGCTGAATCAGATGGATGGGTTCATGCCTAACGCTATGATCAAGGTGGGTCATTATACTTGCAACATTCCATATCCTCTTACTATTATTATTATTATGAGGTAGGCATGGCCCAGTGCAGGGTGGACTTGAAACTGGAGGACCCGGGTTCAAGACTCACCGGTACCACTGAGTTTTGACGGTGTGTTCTTTGGCAAAACACTTTCCCTGAGCCTCGTCCTTCGGATGGGGACATAAACGGGGCGGTCCATATATTGATGTCTATCCTCGTCATATTAAAGAATTATAGGCATCTATTCGTTAGTAACAATAGGACAGGTTCCTGGATTCCTGTGTATACTTCTCCTCTCTCTGGAGCGGCTCTAAATAAACTTTATTGATGAGCCATTAAACAACATTCAATTCAATTTGAACATTCTTTATATTTGCATGCTGAATTGTAAACTCCAGTTTTCCCTTTCCATAGGTTATTGCAGCAACCAACAGAGTTGATATACTGGATCCTGCATTGTTGAGATCGGGTCGTCTCGACAGAAAGATAGAGTTCCCCTGCCCAAATGAAGAAGCGAGGGCAAGAATTTTACAGATCCATTCAAGGAAGATGAATGTTAGGTATGTTATGCGATCATTAGTAACTTTCATTCCATGGCTGGACTGACACACAATCAATGTCATACCACTTTGTCTTGTATTGTCCATTTGTAAATGTTCAGAAGTTTGTTTAGAAAGAAGTCATAAGTGCAGAAGTCAGTAATGTATTGTTTTAGACCTAAGTGGTTTTGACCTTTGACCTCTAAGTGTGACCTTTAACTTGGAGCCACGGACTTGGATTTTGCGACACATCGTCTTGTTGTGGTGAGCACTTGTGCCAAGTTGAAAATCTGTCTATGAATGTCGGAGTTGTTAACCGGCCATGAAAGCACTTCTTTTTTTACCTTTAAGTGTGACCTTGACCTTGGATTTTGTGCGCGACATATCATCTTGTGGTGAGCACTTGTGCCAAGTTATTTGAAAATCCGTCCAGGAATGCCAGAGTTATTGACCGGACACGATTGTACGGACGGACAGTGCGACTGCTATATGCTGTCCTTCGTGGGGATAAAAATAAATAATGGAAACCAGACAAAAATGCTGTTGTTAGGAACTCCAGTACTTGCTCCTTCTTTCTTGACATTTGATTATTAATTTCAAATACTGTTCTAAACATTTTGAAAAAATTATATAATAAACACTTCTTTCTTATTTCCCATTTACTTGATCAGTCCCAGTAGAAAATCTATATGATTGTTTAATTCTTTGATACTGTATACATGAAAAATAGCCTCCAGCAAAGGTAATTTTGATATCTGCAATTCTTTATCAACACCTATGAACTGTTCTGTGTGTTTTTTTCAGCAAAGAGGTTAACTATGAAGAGTTGGCAAGATGTACAGATGATTTCAATGGGGCCCAACTTAAAGCTGTGTGTGTTGAAGCGGTAAGTTTAACATTTTGGTTTGTATGTATGCAGTTCTTAATATCTTCTAGTGATATCTGTTTTACAACCTTGCCTTTAAGTCATGGTCGTTTAAAAGAGTTCCTATCCATAGAACAGGGTGGTGTTGCTGACCTTAAATAACAAGCGCACCACCTAGCGGGGCTTATACACCCATTGTTGGCAATGTTAAGTTTTTCCTAGGGAAATAATTCAAAAAATAGTAATCAGAGAGTTATGGGCCTTTATATGATGTACTCATTGGTGTGTGCAATAGACGTAATACTTTGAAATTTATCAGCCACAGTCAGTTGTCAGGTAAAAGTTAACAGACAGACAACGCCACGACATAATACGTCCCTACGGGTGTATAATAATTTATCATGCAGATATGCACTTTTCTGCCTGATAAAGGGGTGACCTAATAAATTTTGCTTTATTAGGCACTGACCAATAAAGCAAATCACTGCGGAATCCCTCGGCATTTATTGTACCTTACATTATCTGACGTCAAAAAACAACATGGTAGCATCCTCGATAAGCGTAACATTCTTCGAAATAGATAATAATAGTAATTCATACAGCAAATGTGAATAATCTACATGATAAATAGAATATTATGTCAGTGCCTTCTACTATCATGTTTATTAGGCTTGGCACGAAAACAAAGAATGAAAGGGCTTTCACGAAAACGAAGAATGGCGAGGCAGAGAGCCTCGCCATTCTTCGTTTTCTAAGCCTCGACTAATAAACTTGATAGTAAAAGACACTGACATAATATTCTCTATATATTGACTTGTATCATTTTATTTCCCCAGGGTATGATTGCATTACGACGAGGTGCCACTGAGCTTCAACACGAAGACTACATGGACGGTATCATAGAAGTACAGGCAAAGAAGAAGGCCAACCTACAGTACTACGCCTAAATGGATATCAAAGAGTTGTCATATAGTAAAAGCGTAATGACTCGCAGTTGAACTTAATATAAAGTTCAGGGCCAACTTGCAGTACTACGCCTAAATCAATATCAAAGAGTTGTCATGTAATATAAGAGTAATGACTTTCAGTGTTGAACTTGAGAAAGCCAATTGCTATAGTAAATATAAGTTTTCATGAAATAAATGTTTAAATATTACCATTGACTTGTGGTCTGAATGTAGAAGGTCAGCCTACTGTACTACAGCTGAGTAGTGGCATATTACTTGGTAATGTGGTACTTCATAAATTTCAAGTGTTATTTCAAATTTATTTATTAAAAGTAAAATATTTACAGATATCAAAGCAGAAAATAGATTATCAAAAGTTTCATAATTTATAAAAAAAATGTTGGCCGAAGTGATTGTGAATAATGATGTGTGTATATATATTTAAAGATGTTTTCATGCTGAATTTCAACTTGTTAGATTTAAAATTAATACAAGAAACACGAGGTAAAAAGGGAGATAAATTCCTTTAAGGGAATGTGATTTCATTTATTGAACTCTAAAGCAAAATAGCTGGGAATAAAATGAAAACGTACCGTTTTCAAAAAACTGTATGAAGTGGGCAAAAGGTTGCACTAATTGTTCTGCATAATGAAAATAAGTTAACACTATTATTGTGTCATAGACAATTAAAAAATCCCAAAAGAAATCCCTGAAATATAAAAAAAGTGCTTTATTCTACAATTCTGTTTCTGCTGCCCGAAACTCCCATATAGTTGCCATCATGTCCATCCATATGACCCTCCGTCTCACTTTCTTGTCTGCTCAACTCTTAAGTTTTTCACCCAGTTGTCATGAAAGTATCAGTACGATGTCTAGTAGCGCATATTATCAGGACGTTCCAGTTCAATGATTTTTGGCTGAGTTGCAAGACTTTGACGTTTTTCGATTCTAAAGCTTGTCAGCTCAACTCATACATTTTTCATCACAAAATTTCACAAGAAGTATCAGTATGATATCGAGTAATGCATATTATCTGGACGTTCCGATTAAATGATTTTTGGCGGAGTTGCGGGACGTTGAAGTGTAAAGCATTTCTCCTAAACTCCTACATTTTTCATCTGGTTTTCTTGAAACTTGGTAGGAAGTATCAATATGATTACACATTGATTACAACAATTAACACATTGTCAAGACGTTCTGTTCGATTTTATTTTGTTTTTGGCAAAGTTAAGGGACTTTGAAGTTTTTCAAGTGTAAAGCGTGTCTGCTCAACTCCTCACACATTTTTCATCCGATTGTATTTCACATGTTCACATGTGTACCTTTATTCGGGGATCTACCGATTTCTTGATTTCTTGTTTTGTATAAGTTACATGTATATATGCAATAAAAGTTACGACCATTTTGTGCTCTTGTTTCCTTTGATAACCAGATGCCTTAATGTAATACTCTTGATCTTTTTTAAGTAGAGCTAATGACATACAAAGAAGGTAACAGAATATGTATGCTTCAAGTTATACCATTAAGGTAACTATCCCGCCAACAACAGCCACATTTTACAAAAAACACAGTTTCTAAACTTACTGACAACGAGGTAAATAATAATTACATCAGGGTCTTCCACAGACCATTTAAGAGCATATTCCCCCTATTCCTTAATTCTAAAACCTAATTTTCCCCTACTCCTTAATTAACCCCCTATATTTTGATCTCTCTGCCCTATCCCTTAAAAACACCAATACATCTCCAAAATGCATTATACTTGTCTATAAATAGCTCCTTGTAGGCTATACTTCTTAAAAATCCTTTCATTTACAGTTAAATATACTTCAAATTGCATCTAAATAAATCATGATCCATAAAAATATTGGTCACCCGAAGGGTACCTTCCTCGCGCACCCACCCCACGACATTAAAATTTAATTTTCCCTGTCCCTTAAATAATTTCTGTGGAAGACCCTGTACATATTTTGAGAATCCAAACTATATAAAACAAAATTGAGATTTCTGAAAACGGATTTAACCAGCCCGGACAATCCCCAAAAATGGATCATCGAATTAAGTTACCAACTCATAATTCATTTTACGCATATTTTAATAACGAGTATTTTTAAGAATCCTTGAATAATCCTATAGTTTTAATCGACACCTGCATTATTATATGACCTGAATACCTGGAATTTCGATAAACGATTTTGTAGTTTAATTTTGCAATTATTTGGCGGGTTAGTTTCTTTAAACAGGGAATGTACCCACATAGGATGGGATAGTAATGGAAGAAGAGGGAATGTACCCACATAGGATGAGATAGTAAATGGGAAAAAAAAGAGTACTTTTCCCACTTGTAGGAAACAACTGTTGATACTGCAGCTGTGCAGCTTAGAACACGGAACAAATGCAATTTAATTTTAATTTTAAATAAAATTCATTTCCTTCAAAATCAAACTAACAGTTGAAGTGTATGTGATTGCTATTCTGGGAATTGAGAAGAGAATTTATATCAAAGATTAGCATTACAAATGCCTTGATAGTTACCGTTGTTTAGGGCAAAACTTGGCTGTTGCTACTGCTGCTGTGCAGCTTAGAACATGGGACAAATGCAATTCAATTTTTTTTTTTAATTTTAAATAAAATCCAGTTCCTGCAAAATCAAACTAACAGTTGAAGTGTATGTGATTGCTATTCTGGGAACTGAGGAGAGAATTTATATCAAAGATTGGCATTACAAATGCCTTTATAGTTCACTTCCTAATGTGCTAATAGTGGGCGTCTGTTTTTAACTCTACTTGCAAAAGAGAAATAATTTCCAAAACATTTTGTTTGAAGGTTGGTTGGTTTCAATAATATCTCCAGTGAGTTTTACAATGAACAAAATAGCTGCATACGTTGCTGAATTACTGCCCTTGATAGTGTCAAACTGAGGAAATTTCAGCTTGTTAACACAATAGCTTTAGTAAATGCTTTCTGATTTCCACCAAATTTTATTTTAAAGTTAGTTTTGATGAGATTCGGATGGCTTATGCTTTTCACCGAAATTGATGTGCAGATTTTTAATTTGTGCATTAGCGTCTTCGTGGCCAAATAGTTAACGACGTTGTGTTGTGGTAAACCTTCGCCTCTCACCACTGTGGGTTCGGCCACAAAAAAATCGACCGTCGTATATAACCTTACATGTTTACATGTGTCGGAAAACACCATACAAACAAAACAAAAATTACATAATTATTGCCCTTGATCAGTCAAACTAAGGGTATTATTATACCCCCACAAACAAAGTTATATAGGAGTGAGCTTGTCGGTCCGTCGGTCGGTCTGTTGGTTTCCGGACGATAACTCATGAAAATGTTGATTGATTTCAATTATATTTGGTACACGGGTATAACACCATAAAATACAAATCAAGTTCGACTTTGGTTACAAACCAATTTTTGACGGAGTTATGGCCCCTTTTCAACTTAGAATTTGCCCAAAAAATGGTTTCCGGAAGATAACTCATGAAAGGTTCAACGGATTTAAATAATTTTTGGTACTCGGGTTTAAGACCATAAAATACAGGTCAAGTTTGACTTCGGTTACAAACCACCAATTTTTGACGGAGTTATGGCCCCTTTTCAACTTACAATTTGCCCAAAAACCGGTGTCCGGACGACAACTCATGAAAGGGTCGATGGATTTAAATAATATTTGGTACACGGGTAAAACACCATAAAATACAAGTCATGTTTGACTGGTTACAAACCACCAATTTTTGACGGAGTTATAGCCCCTTTTCAACTTACAATTTGCCCAAAAACCGATGTCCAGACGATAACTCATGAAAGGGTCGACGGATTTAAATAATTTTTGGTACACGGGTTTAAGACCATAAAATACAGGTCAAATTCGAATTTGGTTACAAACCACCAATTTCTGATGGAGTTATGGCCCCTTTTCAACTTAGAATTTGCCAAAAAAAAAATTGCTAAATTTTGGTTTGTATTAGATTTAAACAATTTATAATGCATCCTCTTCATGACCATGTCTCTGTTTATTTCACTTATACATCTTTGACTTGAACGGTGTAACATGCAAATTTTTGTTAGTCTTCTTCCCTGATCACTAACAATATTGAAAACTCTTCTCTCCCCTCCCCTCCCCTCCCATCTCTCCTCCTCTCCTCTCCTCCCCTCCCCTCCCCTCCCCTCCTCTCCTCTCCTTTTTTTCCTGTTTATTTCGTATTTTGTAGTTTAAATAATTTGTTTGCCATTGTCTAAATTGTATGAATATTTTATAGCGGGAGGGCCGGATTTCTAATGTTGTAATAACTTGTGGCCCGACCCCATTTCCAAGTACATTTATTGGAAATAAATACGTTTAAACTAGACCATTGTTTTCTTGTGGTTGCCATGTTTATGTGACACGGCGATATTGTGGGGGCATTAATCACTTTCAGTGATAATTCTAGTTCATATTGTGTACGCAGTAAGTTGAGTATTTCTCCATATTGTAAAGGTAATGTTGGCATATAGCCTAGCAATTGTTATAATTGAGATTTCTGAAAAACTTAAAAAGGGTGATGAACAATGACCAAAAGCTGTGGTCCCCGTTGGGGGTGGAGTGGTGGTGGTGGTGGTGGGGGCCATTTTCCCTCCTGGTTCCAGGGTCACTTTAACAAACTTGGTAGAAGCTGGTGCTACATGCATATATGATAGCTTTATACTATGTGGTTTCGGAGATGTGACCCTGGGACGAGGTCAAATTTGACACCAGGGTCACCATTTGAACAAACTTGGTAGATAACCATTAGCTCATATTGTATGTTGTTTCAGAGGAGATTTTTTTATTTTACTATATAACTCTATGTAAAACTGATTGAGTCGCCTTTTGAACAAACTTGGTAGAGGACTATTATTTAAAACATGTGACACCTGGGGCAGGGCCAAATTTTACCCCAAGGTAAACATCTGAACAAACTTGGTAGAGACCAGAGACCATATGCAAATATTAGACCTTTAGCTCAAAGTCCCAGAAAATATGCAGAATTGGCCTAGAACCGTCTCACATACAGAGTTAATGCAAATTGTGGTGTACACACTATTTTTCGCTGGAGCCACATCATTGTTTTCTGCCACCACTTAAAGGGACACACGGCAATCTTGAAGTGTTTGAAATGGGTGTCTTGACTTATATATCCAGGATCGTGTTTACTTTTAACCTGGTTACATTTAAATAAATAAAAATTTAAGTATTCACTTTTTCGTCATATTTAATATATTATTGGTGCAATAATATCAAAATTGAATAAAATGCAATACAATTTGCTTATTACTATTCTTATAATTAATATTAATGATTGAACAAATGTAAGTTATCCAGAAAAACAAGCGGGACGAGTTTTAAAAAAAATTAAGATTGCCGTGTGTCCCTTTAAGTAGCACCTGGAACAATATGGGATCACGGTGAAGACCTTTAATGACAAAATGAATATGAATTCGGGGTATTCTACCCCTCTGCCTGGATAAGCAGTGACCCTTTTCTTTCCGGAGAACCACACGAGGCAACAACTATTGAAATCTGTTCTTGAGAAGTTTTAAGGTTCGACCTTTTATGTTAAACGCAACCAGTATTTCTTGTGATTTCATGAAATACTAATAAAACACCCGTCTGGTCACAAAAATGCGATTTTCTTAAGTTGATTTCAGGGCTGATCTTTCGGGGCGCCAATAATTTCCGGAGCTGTCCCATTCGGGCGCATTTTCTTACCGACCGGTGTAGTTTAAATAGTCAACTTTTTTAATACGTGGATTCTTGCAGTAAGAATTATACACGTTTTACATTAAATATAAATTGTTTTAATCGTATACCTGTTTTACCTCAGTATTGAATATTTTATGAGTATTTAGGGTATAAACTTCAGAATTGACATCTTTTTGGGAAACATTCACGTTTAACTCGCAATATCTCACAAAATATTTGACATAATGCAAAGACATTTTCACACATTCGTGTATCGTTCATTCAGCAACACGGAGAACCATTTCTTTTGAAAATATGTTGAGAATAACGTATCCAACGAGTAGAAATACTTACCCCAGTGTTGATGGGTACCTTTTTGCTTTGAGCTGATCTTTCGGTAGCCAGCTGATCTTTCGGTCGCCGGTTTACCAGTGTGTGGTTTTAAGTAAACGTTAACGAAGCACGGACGGACGAAGAGTGTCCTAATAGCTCAGATGAGATAAAGACGATCAGAAATACCTTCTTCAATTATGCTGCTTTCATACAGTTCGTGTATCGGAGAAAAAATGCGCGGAGAGCAAGCGTATGTTTTTACCAACCAACGGATACGGCGGTGCATCGCCAAAACCATCGACTGTATTACTTTATTGACTTAGGTCCCAACTTCGCTATTCCTTTTTTTTTTATCAGGGTTAAAAGTAGCTAACAGCAACAGCCTGATTTTAAAAAACACACTGATCAACCGGCTGCAGAGATGTCAGATGGTTGCAGAGGTCAGGTGAGATGAGCGAAATTGTTAGAAGTTAATGATGGGGTTAGTATTATTGCTTTGTGTTGCGTATTTTGCTAAACATTTTGGAAAATTATTACGATTTCAAAAGGAATGACAGAGGAAGCTTTCACTTTAAAAAATCCGGTAATAAAACGACACGTGCTTATAGCACCCTGTACAAATATCCAAAGATTTGTAAAAACTGACATTTTCAGGATAAACACAAATAACGAACTAATATTCGTAATTGTAATTCAATTTAAAATCGTCAATCCTTTCTGTATAACTGTACAAAATGTCTCATTGAAATAATGAATGCACTTTTGGTGTAAGACAACTGACCTGGACCCGTATTCATAAAGCAACTTAAGTGGAAAATACTACTTAAGTCAAATTTTAAGATTTTTACGTATTTAAAATTCTTATTAACCGCTCGGGGACATACAAAAAATCTATTTTAAGATAAATATTTAACTGTACGTTTTATTTATTCAGAAGCTTAATAACTATATTTAGAAAACGTCTTAAACGATAGAAAAACGTGTTTAAAAAATGTATCAAGTTTGACTTAACATATTGCTTATTAGATGGACCCTGGGCGTTGTTGATTATCGACGGCTGGGTTGGTCGTCGCGCTCTGGCTGCTGGTATTTTTGTTGTAGGCAGACTGCCGCAGGTTGCTATGATGTTTCTCTTCAACATGTGTGTTTATAGTTCTCATACTATAGAGTGACCAAGATTGTAATTTCCAAAACGGCCCACAGTAATTGTTGTACGTTACCAAACTCCGTGCAGGTTGGTAACGGTGTCCTGTTATGGCCATCTTACCACTGCATCTTACCATCGACTAGGTCGGTAAGATGCGATGTGCGATGGTCGATAGTAAGATGCGATGGTAAGATGCGATTCTCGATGATAAGATGCGATGGACCATCGACCATTGCATCTTACTATCGACTATCGCATCAATCGTAATATACATTTGTTTTATCGACACCCCTCTTTCCTCTCTCTCTCTCTCTCTCTCTATATGTAATCTCAGGTTTGTCAGTGAGACAATTTTATTAAATATGTTTAGACGAGTGTAATGAAAACTATTCAACCATGTTGGGTGGGTGGGTGTGGGTGAACAAACCCTGCTTTGTTCAGTTCTAATTAATTTTATATGAGCGTTCAACTTATACCTTGCAAAATGTTATGTGTGTTAAGGGTAACCCGACTCTACCCATTTCTTATGGTGAAACATAGCATTGTTTTCCATTTACCATAAAAATCGAGGCTGTTTTGGGTATAAAATGCTATGTTCCTATACATTGTTTTGTGTATAAAATTGGGAATAAAATGCTATGTTGCTATATATTGTTTGGGTATAAAATGCTATGTTGCTATATATATATAGCATTTTATACCCAAAACAACATTGAAAACCCAGCTTCGGCACGCCGATTTTTGAAATGACAATTATTCTGAATATTTCATAATTCAGTGTCCTTGTTAGACGCAATAGAGTACTTGTATATGTAAAATGTATATGCAAATAAATCCTACCTACCCTACCTACTATTTTCTGGCATGTTACCCTAAACCTGGGATGAAAATTGAAATATAGAGCCCTGCCTAAACACACATAGTCTTTTGTATGGCCTTATTACGGAAGTATAGCTTACCTACAGACGCGAGCAATCTATTAGACTTCAAACTTCGAAATTCGGAATTCAGAAGTACAACGCACTTGGCACCCTTCTTTGTCTGGGTTTGAGTAGGTTCCAGTGGGGAGAGGAAGTGTGGCAGGGCGCGCACTTATATAAATCCTCAAAAAATTCTCACCAGCTTCGAATTGCGGACATCCTTGTTAAAACCTGGATCTATACCCTGTATGTGGATTGACTAGATACATTCCAGACCGTCTCTGCCCCCATCATGCGCTTAATGTTTCTTTATGCCCTCAGACAACTATTAAAATATAAGGATGCTTGACCTTAAAAAGTGAGGCACTGCATGTTTTATGCATAGTTAAAATCAATTAGTGTCATTTAAGAAATTGATTGTGAAATGTGTCCGCTTTCCTTTATATAATTATATTTCACGTATTCCTCCAATGTATGCACTCCTCACTCGCCCACAGACACTTGTTTGTAATATTCGGGAATGGAAAACTTGGTCAAGTTCGATACCAAGAGTGGCCGTAGCACGTGTGTCATAAGTCGATGGTAAGATGCGATGGTCGATGGTAAGATGCGATGGTCGATGGTCCATCACATCTTACCATCGACCATCGCATCTTTACCATCGAGCATCGCATCTTACCATCGAGCATCGCATCTTACCATCGAGCATCGCATCTTACCATCGCATCTTACTATCGTCCATCGCATCTTACCATCGACCATCACATCTTACCATCGCATCTTACCATCGACTATCGCATCTTACCATCTAGGTCGATAGTCGATGGTAAGATACGATGGTAAGATGGCCCTAACAGGACACCGTAGTTAGGGGCTATGGACTCACTTGGGTTAAACGTTTAAATTTAAAATGAAAGGAAAATGTCTATTTAGTTTCTCGTTTAGATTTACCCTTTAAGTCGTTTCTAAACTGATTTTCCTAGAACTGTGATTATTTTTCTCACCAATATTTACATAATTTCTTTGTATCCCTAGAAGTGCCAAACTCTAACAAGTTAACTTATTTGAAGATTACATTTTGACTATTGTCCCTTACATTTTTTATAACAGAAAATATGTATATATCAGTTTATTGGGACAGTATGAAATTTTCGTTCCAAAAACACATTCATATGAGTAGATCTAGTAGGCCCTACTACTTTTTTTAGAGGTGTTGCACTTGGACATTTTAAAAATAATCTAAAAAACATGAACGGAGAAAATTGAATTTAAACAGAAAATTATTCTCAAGTTTAAGTACTACCGATGATGCTGTACACACCTAAAGCACTGTATGTTTGGCCATAAAGCCTTCTATTTTTAAATAAAAAACAACATTGAACAATGTTGTCACTGCGGAGGTAGATAGTCCTAAACGCCCCTGTTGTCTGCCATCTCATAGTAGTTTGTTTATAACCTTTTACCTCTTATTACTGTGTGTCATTAGTTATTAGCTATTAATATAATATAAATACAGGTATGTAGATCTATGTATATATATAAGATTACTTCCTCTGCTTCTATAGTTTCCATGTGACGACAATAATAAGTATGTAAATATATTGACATATACTTATCCTTTTTTTTAACCAATCAAATACCTTGATTTAGGTAAAATAAGATTAGCCAATCAAAAACACGTTTATTTTCAACACACAATTCAAAACGAAATTCTTTCTTATTGAACTATTTTGTAAACTCCACGAGAAAGAGCAGAAATGTCGGCAAAAAATATTTACTATTCAGATAAATATACTGATGAGGAATTCGAATATAGGTAAAACGGAAGTGTTCATTCGCTGTAGCATTAAATGATGTAAACCCCACTTGAACATGTCGAGACAAAACCTTTTCCAGAAACCCACAGATTTTATGATATTTAGATCCTGTTTCATTTTAAAATGAACGTTCCAGACAAATTATACACAAATTCAACGTTTCTAACAAATTATAAAAAATTCAGCTATGAACATACGCATTTTATGAATCCTATTTATAGTGGAGCACAGTGCAACAAAAACATTCCATTTAAAAACATACAACCACGAAAACTCGTGACACAAAATAATTGTGCGATAGTTCTTCAAATCTGTAAAAGTGTCTACATGAACAATATATATTTTTACCAGGGCATAGCACAAGCGAACATGTGTGTTTCCTTACTTCTAAAGTTCTGAAATAAATACAGTGCTTACATCTATACATTAGTGCAAAGATTCAGTACATGTTTCCTTGAGTTTTTAAATAAAACAAATATGAACAGATGTTTTTTTTAATACACTTTGGTTTAAAATGTTCAGGCTTGATCTTTTTGATTTGGAGTTTTAATTATTTTGGGACATTTGATTCCATAAACAGGCAAAATGGCAGATTTTCAACAGTTTAAATAACTAACAAAAGTATTCATAACCTTCACATCCGGTCAACTTCCGGTAGGTGAGATATTCAGTTGGTGAAAATAAAGGGGTTTACTCGGACTTGATCCTCAATCTCTATATGAAAAATGAAAATCAAACAACACCAAAAGAAGGTTCATAGATGTACACAAAAAAATAAAGCTTTTAATATAATTATTCCTACAAACTAGTTTTATATAAAAGGGCAAAAGTCAGTTGAGCACCAACGATAAACACCGAGTTTACCCCCTACCAGAATGTGGAAGTCTTTTATTTTATTGATCACTGATCGGTCAAATTATTTTGATGATGTCATGTGAAAGTTATGAATAAGGCATACAGTTTTTTTTTTTACTATATAACTGACGCCGGATAACCTATTTAAGGTTAAAAATTCCCCTCTACAGAAAGTTCCCCTTTAATTTAAAGACTAATAAATCATGGACGAAAAAACGATAAATCGCCTTCGACGCTTCGCAATTGTTTATCGTAGAACACTTTACGGTTAACCTTTATGACAATGACTAATAACAAGGGAAGTAACTGTTGTGGTTTCCGGTATATTTTGTGAACTTTTATCAGCGATGTCACACAACTGGCAAAATTACCGCAAGAAAATGCACGCAATTTTTCCCCTAAATCGAAAACATTGCGCGTTTTTTCCCCTCTGAAAGGGCCTGGGCGCCTTCCCCTATTTGTAAAAAAAAACCTGGCATAGTTCATAATAATTTTGGTTAGCATATTGCTGAGAGCAGAATCTAGTAAGAAACTGTCTTGAAAGTTTCCTTAAATAGTTTTAAATTTACGCTTTTGACCATAGTGATCCTTTACTACCCAATGCACTGTATGCACAAACAAACAATTGGTATATTTATGTCTACTGTTGTCCGGTGTCCATTCGTTCTGTGCTCAAGCGCTTCCATTTTGCATCTGATCTTTACCAAGCTGTGAGAATTATTGCTCATATGGTGTGTACCTACCATAGAGCTACGATGCCCTACTTTATAGAATGGATAGGTTTTTGGTAAAAAATACTATATTTCTATATAAAACAATAAAATAAAAATAAATCCCTACCTTACCTTACTATTTTTTTCTGGCATGTAACATATTTATACTGCGGTTTTCACAAAGTGAAGTGGTGGCTATATAGGAATCACGGCCCCAACGTCGCGTCCTGTAACACATTTTTAATACTTCCATATCTCTAACTCTTTTGAATGGATTGTTCCCAAACTTCATATACTCATAACAACTGATCGAGTGATGACCTCTTGTTCCTCTACATCACCCATCATTGATTACCTAATTTATTACAGAATTATGGCCCTTTGTTTGACTTAGAATTTTCCACTTTAATACTGTATCAGGGGTCGAATTTCACTCTTACGGACTCTCAAAATGCGAGTTGATTTTTCAGATTGCTACTGAAAATTCCGAGCACTTGCTTTTTTCTGCGAGTAGAAAAAAATAGCACACACACTTGATTGAATATCACCCACGACAGACTGACAGAACCAACAAATGGTCGGACTACATAATATGTAGTCAAACCTCTCTCCAATTCCATATGATTATTTGCGTAACTTCATTGTCAAACGAAAATAAGTAAATGCAGTCTGTATCACATTGACGCTTATCCAGTAAACAAGACTAGTGCAAGCGTCTATACGTAATAAATCGATATCAACTTCCAGTAAGATAACTCGGGACTTTACACAATCAATTATCATGGCAGAATCGTCTGCTGGCAAAATCGCTTCGTTTTTCAAAAGACAAAATGATGAGATGGAGTCGAGCGAATGCGGAGAAAATAGTATGATAGTTTTTATTAGGTAAGGTTCACAATTCATAGTTGCATACAGGAAAATTACCTTATCATAAAAACAATAATAAATTAAAACAAACAAATGAAACAGTGCAGTAACAGTACTGTACAGTAACAGTCTAGTATATAGTCAGTTATCACATAATAAATGTCTTACATATACTAAAATACTATTTTGAAACAGAATTTACATCCCGTTATTACTTGAATAAAAATGCTAGTGAGAACCGATTTTAGCTAATAGATTTTTTAGTCACTGGATATTTTTAGCTTGTGAAATTTGACCCCTGTCTATAATGAATATATTTAACATAATTTTTCTCATGTTTTGAATTATAATTTTCCACTATAATATTGTATAATGACCTGTTAATACATTTTTTCTCAAACATTTTCAAATTGATTGTTCCCAAACATCATGTACAGACCCAGTTGCGTTCAAGTACCCCAAAAATGCATTCTGTTTGCGCTCCGTTTGCATTTCATTTTTATGAATGCATTTTTTAAAATGCAAATCATTTGCGTTTTTTAATGCATTCAGCGTTTACAAAAGAAACTATGCGTTCATTTAAATGCACGGAACAGACGCAACATAATGTGTGCGTTTAAATGCACAAACGGAGAAAATGCATTTGCGTTCGTTCGTTCAGCGTTTACCAATCGCAGCATTTCTGACGATTAAACTACGCATGGTATCCACCCATGCGGTTTTTACCACGAGTCGGCAACTAATGTTTGTGATCATATTGAAGAATGTATCCTTTGGTTGACATTATTTGGTGGTGCACATTGATGATTTTGTTTTCTTCCGGGTTTATGTTATTTTCATCAAACATTTAACATACTTTACACTATAAAAATATGCCGTCTGATTTTACCAACATTATTTCAGTTTTATAATGAAATAATATAAAATTTGTGCTACACAATAAATACATTTCCTATTTTAAATCGGTAAAAATAAAAGTGTGTAATCGTGCTTAAAAAACACCATTTACACAGTGTATTTCTTTATATTAAGTTACTGCAAAATGCACTTCGTTTAAATCGAGACTTCAATTATGTACTCAAAAGGATAATATTGAAAGTTATCCGAAATAGCGAAATACATTTGCGTTCGTTTTGAGTGTTTAGCGTTTTAAAAAATGCATTCATCGTTCGTTCCGTTCGTTTTCAGCGTTTAGCATTTTAAAAAATGCATTCAGCGTTCATTTTTATAATGCTAAACGCTGAAATCAAACTAAACGAACGCAACAAACGAAATGCATTTTTAAAATATAGATCGTGCAACGTTCGTTCTGCGTTCATTTTCCGTTCGTTCTGCATTTATTTGGGGTACTTGAACGCAACTGGGTCTGTACACATAACAGCTGATGACCTTATGTCCCTGTACAGTACATCACCCATCATTGATTGCCAAATTTATTACAGAATTATGGCCCTTTTTTTAATTAAATTTTTCCACTATAATATTGTATAATGACATGTTAATACATTTTTTCTCAAACATTTTCGAATTGATTGTTCCCAAACTTCATGTACACATACCAGCTGATGACCTTATGTCCCTCTACGTTCACCCATCATTGATTGCCTAATTTATTACAGAATTATGGCCCTTTATTTGACTTAGAATATTTCACTCCATAATGAACTTCATGTGGCTTTCATTTTAACACTTTTCATGGATTATTATTACACCTGACACAGTTCACACATGATGATATGATTCGTCTCTGCATTAATGTTTTTGTTTTTTTCGATTCTACACTTCTCAGAGAATTATGGACCTTTGTTTTACTTAGAATTTCTTTCACATTAAAAGATTAACAGATATTTTAGACATTTGTTATTCTTGATTTTGCACATCATCGGCTATAGCAAAAAAACGGGGGTATTCATCACCTTCAGTGGCAGTTATAGTTTTCGTAGGCCTAATGCATATGTGCCGATTAAAAGTATAGTTTATTCATAGGTTCTAAAAAATACTCCCGTGATTGAATATGAGTAAAATGATGAGTTGGTATTTTTGGGGTTTGGTCTGGCTGATTAAAGCTGTTTATATTTTGTCTATGGAGTTTGCATTCTCAAAACATGTAGTTATATATATACTTTATTGTCAGTAGGTTTAGAAATGGTGTACTTACATTGTAAAATTTGGCTGTTGTTGGCGGAATATCTACTTCTTAGCATGTATGCATATGCCACGTTCCTTTTTTGGAAACCCTGCTTACACACCTGGCAATTTCTGGTTTAATAACAATTTTTGTGACACAGTGTCATTTGTGGGCGGGTTTATTTAAGTTTGCGAATATGCAAGGACACAGCGCAAGTTATTTCAAAAGTACATTTTCAGCAGACATGTCTTTTTTAAATGTTTACCTTTTGAATATCTTGCACTGTCCGTTCCATATTTGGAAACTAAACTCCAACCATAACTGACACAAAAAAACATGTCGGACGCGCAAACTGGTAATTAACATGACGTCAGTACTTAGATATCTCCGCCCTATTGTTGATGTCAGAGTTTATTGACAATAGGTTATATTATAATACAGTTGCACGTGCTTTATTATACTGTTGCACATGCTATTGTTTGTCGGAGGAAAAGTATTGGTTAAAATTGATAAATGATTGACAACTGGCGACATGTTAATTGTTATGTGTGAGGACGGTGTTAAGTTCTCAAATGCTAAACGAATATTTCGAAAGGTAAACATTGAAGATATATTATGTATTAAACTTTTAAAGGCAAACTGTGTGTTTCTGCTTGGCCTTAGGAAAATATTTCTGCAGAATATATTTTAAATTTGAGCCCCGTGTGGTTCCCGGGTGCCTCCGTTTTGTCACGGGGCAAAGAATACCGCCACTGCAGATCCCTTTGGAGGAGTAGGCAGAGGGGTAGAATCCCCCCAAATTCATGTTCATTTATCATTTTTAGCTCTACTGATCAGAGATCAGCAGAGCTTATGCCGTGGTGCGGCGTCCGTCGTCCGTCTGTCCGTAAACTTTTATTTGTAGCGACTTCTCCTCTGAAACTACTGGATGGATATTCATGAAACTTTACAGAAATGTTGCCCATAAAGTCTAGTTGATCCTAGCAAAAAATCATGTTGATGTGAAATCCAAGATGGCCGCCAAAGCTAAAAATGGAGTTTTAAAATACAAGTTTGTAGCGACTTCTTCTTGAAAACTATAAGTGATATTGATATGGGACTTTTTCTAAAATGATCAGCATGACATGATGTTGATCCTAGTCAAAAATCGTTTTGATTCAACGTTAAACATGGCTGCCAGCGGCCATCTTTGTTTACATAGAGTTATATAGTAAAAACTTGTAGCGACTACTTCTCTGAAACTACTTGGCGGATTGTCATGAAACTTTACAGGAATGTTGCTCTTGATGTCTAATTGATCCTAGAAAAATTTCAGGTCGGCCGGAAATTCAAGATGGCCGTCACAGCTAAAAATAGATTTTTAAAAAATAAGTTTGTAGCGACTACTTCTTGAAAACTATAAGTGATATTGATATGGGACTTTTTCTAAAATGATCAGCATTACATGATGTTGATCCTAGTCAAAAATCGTTTTGATTCAACGTTAAACATGGCTGCCAGCGGCCATCTTTGTTTACATAGAGTCATATAGTAAAAACTTGTAGCGACTACTCCTCTGAAACAACTTGGCGGATTGTCATGAAACTTTACAGGAATGTTGCTCTTGATGTCTAATTGATCCTAGAAAAATTTCAGGTCGGCCGGAAATTCAAGATGGCCGTCACAGCTAAAAATAGATTTTTAAAAAATAAGTTTGTAGCGACTACTTCTTGAAAACTATAAGTGATATTGATATGGGACTTTTTCTAAAATGATCAGCATGACATGATGTAGATCCTTGTGGAAAATTATTTTGATTCGACGTTAAACATGGCTGCCAGTGGCCATCTTTGGTTACATAGAGTTATATAGTAAAAACTTGTAGCGACTACTCCTCTGAAACTACTTGGCAGATTGTCATGAAACTTCACAGGAATGTTGCTCTTGATGTCTAATTGATCCTAGAAAAATTTCAGGTCGGCCGGAAATTTAAGATGGCCGTCACAGCTAAAAATAGATTTTTAAAAAATAAGTTTGTAGAGACTACTTCTTGAAAACTAGAAGTGATATTGATATGGGACTTTTTCTAAAATGATCAGCATGACATGATGTAGATTCTTGTGGAAAATAATTTTGATTCGACGTTAAACATGGCTGCCAGTGGCCATCTTTGGTTACATAGAGTTATATGGTAAAAACTTGTAGCGACTACTCCTCTGAAACTACTTTACGGATGTTCATGAAACTTCACAGGAATGTTGCTCTTGATGTCTAGTTGATCCTAGAAAAATTTCAGGTCGGTCAGAAATTCAAGATGGCCGCCACAGCTAAAAATAGATTTAAAATAAATAAGTTTGTAGCGACTACTTCTTCAAAACAATAAGAGATATTGATATGGGACTTTTTCTAAAATGATCAGTATGACATGATGTTGGTCCTTGTCGAAAATCGTTTTGATTTGACGTTAAACATGGCTGCCAGCGGCCATTTTTGTTTACATAGAGTTATATAATGAAAACATGTAGCGACTACTTCTCTGAAACTACTTGACGGATTTTCATGAAACTTCGCAGGAATGTTGCTCTTAATGTCTTATTGATCTTAGCAAAATTTCAGGTCGGCCGGAAATTCAAGATGGCCGCCATGGTTAAAAATAGATTTTCAAAAAACAAGTCTGTAGCGACTACTTCCTGAAATCAAAATCAATCAGTAGAGCTTCAAGGTCATTGACCTCTTGTTTGTTCATGTTCATTAAAGGTCTTCATCATGATCCCTGCATTGTTTCAGGTGCTATCTCGCTCGCATCAAAAGAGCAGTGGTAGAAAAACAATAAACGTGGCTCCAGCGTAAATGGAGTTTCTACGATAGAATTTGCAGCAACTCTGCAGTTCAGGGTGAGAAGGTTCTAGGCCCATTTTCCATATTTTATCTCGATGTACATGGAAGATGAGCCTGGCATGTTCATGCCTGTTAGGCGCCATATAACCTTTTCATGTGTTGGTGCGCCTTAAAATCCCAATTCAATTTAAATTTGAACACTATTTTTACATTACACTTCCTCGTTTTAGACACGTAATGCTACCAAAGGAGATTGCAAAACTTGTACCAAAGACACACCTGATGTCGGAGACTGAGTGGAGAAGTATTGGTGTTCAGCAAAGCCAGGGATGGGTACACTACATGAAGCATGAACCAGGTATACCCATTTCTAAAACAGATTTAGTATGAATTTATGCAAAAGCAAGTAGTTTTTGTGACAACTTTTCAAAGAAAAAAACGATAACAAAAAATAGCGATCAATTTGTCTGACATCACGAAGACATAACATTGGGTACGACTTTTCCATTTATTCATCTAACTTTTGATATACCGGAAAGCACTTCATGACATTTGTCGTTAGTCCATTCCAATATATAGAGGACAATGTCATATTCTCAGTCAGGGTTCGAAGGTAATTTGTGTTTTCAAGACAACTTGGCATTGTGTAAACCTTTTTCATTTCATTCTTTTTCCAAGGAAAAAAGTCCAAACTATTTCTATATATTTTGAAGCAGCCCATTTTCATCAGTTCTTGGTGAAATACTTGGGGAATATTTAAATGAAAACAGTTCAATATTTCCATTTATTTATGAGTGATACTGAGTGCAGTTTTACCTGACATGTTATCACCACTGACTTATTACACGGTGTTTTTTTTGGCTGTTTTTATAGCCGAAATTCGGTCATGTTCCCAATGCCGAAACATCTCTTTTTTTCCCAATTAAGAGGAAAAAATTCCGTTTTCATTTTTTTTTTTTTTTTTTTTTTTAAGTGTGCCAATCCAATGATTGGAGTTCAAAAGCTTATAAATGCTTCTGTTTATCTTGGGGTACAAAAAACAGTATTAAAGATATAATTATGAAAGGAAGGCTTTACTTTATATTTTTCCGAATTTTATTAAAAATCGCGCTAAAATTCCCAATTTTATGAAAAATCACGCTAAAATTCCCAATTCCAGGGGTACGGGTCATGTTCCCAAAATCATGAAAAAAAGCCCTGAGTGACTAGTCAATGCAAGAATAAGAAGGCAGTGGCTTTCAAATTTAATAGAAAATATACAAATTAAAACAAAAACTATGAGGTAATACCAAATTACGTTCCAAAGCTTATCTGTTTCTCTGGACTGGACGTGTCTGGTAATGTTCGGTACTGACAATATCATAATCTTTTATTTGTAAAAGTCATACTGTTTGGTTCATATATAATTGTGTTTTTCTTGTTCTTCAAACTAGACAATGTGATGTGGTATTACACGACAAATGCCCCATAGATGTCGGCTGTGGTTTGTGTGCAGCAAAACATTCATCAGTGACTCTATACATACTTTTATCACATATCATGGCTTCTGGGAGTGTAATAAAGCAATGACTTATTTCTCGTAATACACTAGTTTACATGTATTATAGATGCAAATGAGAACCGAATCACTGTGTTTGTGTACAGTTAAATATTAAGTTGCAATTGTTTGCATGGTATGTCATACGTTCAGACACCTTAACTATTTATCATTATTTGAAATCTTAGTAGACTGACTTTATAAAATGCATGTTAGTAACGTTAAATTTGGTTTAAGGCGTCCCATTAATTGTAATGTAAACAATGTCATGATTTCTCTTCCAAATTGCCGATGTATACAAGGTAAATTGACAACATTAAAATGAAACTATAGCATCGTAGGTGTGTTATGTGATAAACACTCTTACATTCGTGACTGCGTATTATTGACTTTAATAAACTCGTTGGATAAAAAGATAGGATACTTGACATAGCCTTGTATCATATTATTTTATCCTACTCGTTTTTTAAAATCAGTAATACACAGTCACTCATATAAGATCCTCTATATTACCCCTTCTTCTACACCTCGTGAGTACCTTCGATTAAATTTGGTGAATCACTGATTATATTTAAAACATCAACACACTTTTCCTTAGCCTCGTCCGTCAGATGGGGACGTAAACCGGGCGGTCCCGTGTATCGGTCTATCTCCGAGCACGTTAAAGAACCACAGGAGTCTATTCGATAATAAGAGTAGGGCACGGTTCCCGGATTTCTATGTATCCTTCCCCTCTCTCTGGGGCGGCTCTAAATAACCTATACTGTGTTGATGAGCCGTAAAATGACATTCAATTAAATGCATAAACTATATTGAGATGGATTTTTGGCTCTGCAAAAAAATTATATAGAGTTAAGCGTCATTATAAAAAAACTACTGACTATGTTAACCCTTAACTTGCTACGTATATATAATGGACTGTTCTTTGAATTAATACCATTCCATTTATGTGACAAAGGGGTGTTTTGTGGAAAATGACTAATCAGCAGCCAGACATTGTAAACCCTGCGAGTTATTGATCTGGGTTTACAATGGACGCAAAGGCTATTATAGTCGTGCTTAGCGGGTTAAGGGTTAATAAGTTCACCTGAAAATTAATATCAGTATATATTGTACTTAGGCCATTATTTTTTTATATTTGTTTTACAAACCGTCAAGACCAAGGAATTACATAGTAGGAGGAAAAAAAATAAAAATAGCTGTTTTTATTTCGTTGGTAAGGAAAAGAGAATGAAATATTCGATTAAAATTCCGGAGGAAGTAAAATAACAAAAGGGTTAGATTCCATCAGTAAAAATAAAATCCTAATTTTGTTTTATCACACTGAAGAGGGTTCGTTAAACGAATAATAAAAAATAATGACCTTACTGCTTGTTTGTTTCAGAACCTCATATACTACTGTTTCGACGAAAAGTACCAGAGAGCTCGTAGCACAGAGAAACACCAAATATACATCGCCATTGCTTTGTGATTCCTCATATCCAATGTTAACACAAACATGTTGTAAAAAATGTGTAACATAGTGATAACATGACAGTAGCACAATTGGGTGTTACTGCCCGGCTGTGTAACATGTCTACTACTAAGATAATGTGTGTAACAGTATGGCTGTATGGGTGGCTATATACGTGTATATATAGACCAGGGGATGGAAGGACATAGTGCTATATTGAAAATAAAACATGAAGATTCATAGAAAATCATGGTGCTCGCTGCTTCGGCCATCTTGTGCAGCGCTGTATTGGTAAACCGAGTTTATCTGAAAACAGACACATTGGACCCTTATCCAATTAAAACCAAACTTCTGATATGGCATAGATAGAAGTAGATTATGATAATAAACAATCGTATATAAAACTAAAAGTTTGGTTCTAATCCACTTATAAAACTTAGATCATATGCCCAGGAGGCTGTGGGAAAGTTCGTCAAAAATTTAGTCTAGTTGAAAGCTGGTTATTTTGTGTCTTAGTAGCAGAACTTGTTTAAAGTGTCTTTCTTGACTTGAGCTGTCTATCTTCCTTTTTGTTTGTAAATATACTCTGTTAATAATTATTTGTGATTTATTAATATATTTTTATTTGAATACTCCTGTTTAAATCTCTGACAGTAACAAATCAAAATTAGTTTTACTTAATAGATTAACTCAGTCAGTTTTCTCTGGCAGCTTTTAACGTTATTATTGCCTAAAATCAACCTGTTAAACCGGACAATAAATGGAAGTATTCAAATATAAGTTTCATAACTACACAATTTACTGTAACATTACACTTTGAAATTGTGTATATATATTTTTACCCCATTCTCGTTATTATTGTTAAAGACGTGTGCTCAGTTTAGTTTAGTATATACTAGGTATCAGTGTGAAGAATTGTACATAAGACTTTGAAGTATAATATACTTGACGAATGATGATGACACTTGGACACCAAGTCAAACAGCCCATGCGCAGGGTCTTCCATAGGGCATTTAAGCGCATATTCCCCCTATCCTTTGATTCTAAAATGTAATTTCCTCCTAATCCTTTATTGACCCCCTATCCTTTGATCTCTCTGCCCTATCCCTTAAAATTCAATAAACCTGCAAAATGCATTATACTTATGTATAAATAGCTATATTTCAAACTGCATCTAAACAAATCATGATAAGAGTAACTTTCTCCCACCCCCACCCCATGATATTCAAATTTAATTTCCTTATTTCTAGTGTTGTTTCGATTATCTTTTTGATCGATCATCGATCAGTTATGCCGTTGATCTGATTAATTAGTTACAATTTTTCATGATCGACTTTACTCGGTTGTTGAGAATTATGGCTTATTTCATTCTATTGTACTAAAAATATATACAAGAAAATAAAATTAGTTATAAATTTGCAATAAGTAATCACATATTTATAGTGGGTATCACAACTTATTTTTTTTAAATATATGTTGATTTTTAGTTTCATTCAGTTCCTTCATTACCAGAACATACTTGAAATGTGATTCTTTTTTTCTTTTTATAGTCTGAAAAAGGCTTTCACTTGAAGTTGTCTTTTATAGCAGCCATGTTTAATCGATTAATGATTTATCATCGGCCGGTTAAATATTCTGATGATCGATCATGAATTTTCAGGCGATTCCCAACACTACTTATTTCTTATATTATTTCTGTGGAAGACCCTAAAGTGGCCTATTTCAATGTGTATGAGACTACGTATGTATGCACATAATTGTAAGGATGTGGTTACTGTAACATGACTGGCAAGGCCTTTTGGTTCTACAAAGCAAATAGCAAGAAGCAAATAGCAATTCGAGGACTCAACGCAAAACTATTCTATATCCTTCTTTATTCATATGTAGTTAATAGGATAGTTTTGCACCGAGTCCTCGCATTGATGTCTCTCAATTTGCCATTTTCGTAAATATTGCTACTTGCAATTTTTTTTTGCTTTGTACCAAAATTACAGGCGTCGCTATATCCCAGTATCTGGCACCCGGTATAGCAAAACCGTAAAATGTGTACATATATGAAATTGTAAAGATCTATAATGTATTTACTTGATTTGCTTTATCTCATCAATTAAGCAATTGACAAGTAGAAAATGTAGCAAATTTTGTTTTAAAAGTTGGAGCACAATCAGAGGGTGTGTTTGGTCATAGTGAACATTAGCATTATTTTAATTTGGTCTGTTGCATCTATGTCTGCTATTCTTTGTTTTATATTGTTTTTGTCTGGTGCAAATATTTTTCTGCGATTATCAATTGTTATTGGCCTTATAAATTCAGCCAACTTGTGCTTTTCATATTCGTTGTTTCTGCATGATCCTAAAAGGGGACTGGCAGGGATTTGACAATATTACAGTATTAATTTTGTTCCTTCAGCAGTTGCGAATTTTCTGTGTCCATGTTTATCTATGTAATTGATGCTTGGATTAAACTTCAGTTGTCTGTTTCTTTAAGGCTACTGTAGTTCCCAGGCAATAATAGTGCCTGTCCTGGCATAGGGATAAAATTCCCACATACATGGCACATTTTTTGTTGTGTTAGTTTAAATTTTAAAATATACGATGGGTTTTGATCAGTACCTACCTGCTTTTGATTTTGATAACTCTATACCTAAAGTGCTGTTCACAAGTGAATGACATTCCATATTTATGTTGTGACATCTTTCAGTTTGCCATTGTTTTTTATCACGCTTTTTAACTCGGATTCAGTACTGTATGAGGTCCCGTCGTCAGTAAGAATCAACATTTTCTCACAGGCCAAGCGCCGAATGGGATTCACTCTGCTGCGGGTACAAGTCCCACTGGGAGCTCGCCTTGTGAGGAAGTCTTAATTATTACTGATTGCGGGAGGGCTGTAGTACTTGTTCTACCCAAGAAGAAATGGGTAGTCTGCCTCCATCACTAAATATCATCCATTATAAATAGCCTAAAGTGTGCTTGAAACAAATTTAAAACAAAACAACTTGGAAAGAGATTGAAGTTATTGAATTAAATGCAGTATTTAATTCAATGTGTTGCATACTAAAATCAGGTACTAGTATATCTCTCAAATGGTCAAATTGTGTTTCAAAGACGATACTTGATGCATTTATGTATGAAGTTTAAAAACGGGTCCATACCTAAACAGTTTTAAGTCCCTCCGCAAACCGCACCCAACCACCCCGCCATAAAACAACAGCAAAACATGTTAAATTTAACATGCTTTAACATTAAAAAAGTCCAAAACGGTGATACTTTGAGAGCACCATGTCTTGTTAATATATACATTGTGTGTAACAACTATTTCTGTTTTTGTTACAAAAAAAACCATCTACAGTGTTCATATAGTAAGTATTAACAGTATTCAGTTTAAAGGGAACTACGGCAATGTAATGTAACAGTATTTAGTTAAAGAGGACACACGGCAAAACAGTATTTGGTTGAAACGTCCATGAGACAATCTTGATTATAAAAAAGCTTACTGCACCAGGCTAGTTTTATTACACAGAGGATATATTATTAAATAATTTAAAACATACTGCTACTTGTCATGTATAATATATCATTAATATTAAAACATACTGTAAAATAACAAAAATATTATTAAACGTGTATCTCTATTATAAATAAAACTGACATAAGAGTAAATATTAAAATTAAGATATTAAAACTTCAAATTGTTGTGTGTCACTAACGTTTAATGAAACAATATGTTACTATTTTGTATGGAATGAGTACAAATGTTAAGTCACATAACTAGCTTGACCGACATGTAGCATCTATAATAGCATTTTCTTGCATACTGGGTAACCGTTTTAATCGGAACCGAGGCTCTGTCTAAAAACAATTATACCTCGTGTTGGAATTTCTCTATCTTCACCGGATACCCATGAAAGATTCTTATAATCTAAAACATTGTCACACCTGCAATATACGATCAGTCCAGTAAAGACACAAAACTGCAGCTCTGGCATCAGCCAATTTAAAGTCTTAACTGCAAATCTGGCATCAGCCCATTATAAGACATGCTTAACACCATATATCTGACAAGTGTCTCATGGTGTTGATTTCTTTTCGTTGAGACTGATTTATAAAAACATTTGTCTGTTGAAACATTTTTAAAAAGACACAGTTGTAGAAAGTTGTCTTTCAGTGAATAGCCAGGCCTATTATTAGTTTACTTAAAATACTGTGTGTATATATATATATATATAGAGGATATTTGTTGTTTTGGAGTGAATAACATATTTTATTTCACCGAGAAGTGAGAAAACTTTATATTTTTACGAATGCGAAGTGAAAATATAAAACTTTTCTAACTTCGAGATGAAATAAAATATGTTATTCACGACAATACAACAAATTTTCTTTTTATTTTATGATTTTACAAACAATTATTTAAGTAATTTCAGTAACTAAACCGTTTTACACACCTGGCTACGCGCCCTGTTCACGGTGACATTACGAAACGTTATATGACATCACTTTTTTGAAACCGTTAACGTCATAGAAAGAAAGTAATTAAATAAACAGTGGATTTAACAGTATAACAGTAGGAATATCTTATGTTACTGTGCACTTGTGTTGGTTGTACATTAAAAAAGTAGTCCTGGCAGCTACTGTGGAAATAAAACTCCATATTCCACAGTGTGTAATAACACTTTTTATTTCACTGATAGAATACAGTATTTCATTGCTTACCATAAAATAAAATGATTTATCACCATTGTTCTAGTACAGGCATCCTCATGAAATTATCTAAATAATGTATTCTAATAATATAAAGGCATAAGTAATTGTATATGTGAAGTAGGATCAATTTTATCAAGCATGAATTCATTTGATCAGTTATTGGCATGGATTCATTGGATTTTACTCTCTTTTTTTCTTTTCTTTCAAGAAAAAAAGAAAGACTACGATTACAAGGTTGTTACTTCAGTGGATTCAAAGTTTAAATTCTTCTGTTCAAATACTGGCTCTGTATTACAGATTGTTCTCTGCCTTACTTTAAACTATGGTAACACAAGGTTTTATAGTAAACTACGAATCCTTGGGTAACGGTTTGTGTTTGAATATCAGAAATAAAATTTTGTTTACATTACATTTGCTTTTGTCTTTCTTTAGGTCAAGCTTGCAGCATTACGGTATATGTTTTAATATTACACTGTGTTGATGTTATCAGAGATGAATGGTGTACTCCTGATGTATTAATCAAGTCCATTAAATTTGGAATTGGGCAAAATTTGCACTTGTCGTGGAAAAGGGCAACATGTTTACTTTAGCATTGAGTTTAAGTATATAATTTATGCTATTTGTATATTGGTATTCCAAGATATAACCGGTATTAAGATTGATAATTCAAAAAATGTTTCAGTAATTACTAATCGGTTTTGTAACACACGTAAACAACACTCATTTAGCTGCTTCTTATATGGGTGTTACAAGCATTCATTAACCTGCTTACATCCAAAGTTAGATCATAGACGGCACAGAATTAACAAGATTCAACCATCAGCAAAGGGCAACAGCTCAAGTTTGATAATACATGACAAATAATTTAAAGATGAATCAAACATCATCAAAGGGTTGCTTGTACAGCTAAAAGTAGATATGAAAGTCGAACAGGAAATATAGCATTCAAGGACCACAGTCAACCAAAAACACACAGAAATAAACAATAATAACAAAGATGAATAAAAGGCAAGATATGACATCATAAACATAAAAGGGTTGACAAAAGGGCTACTGCTTTAGACGGGCAGTGGCAAAAAAAGGCTGATACCTCACTCTTACACTATCGTTATCATAATAAAACGAGGATGGTGTAAATAAAAATATCCCCTGCCAGGTTATATTCTCTAACAAACAAGGCAGCATTAATAGGCAATATAACTAGACTAGTATAACACAAATGAGCAAAAGCCTAGAAAGCCACAAAGCAAGTACTCGGTGACTTGGCAGAAGCCAAATCAACAAGAAAATAATCTGTTAAGGGTACGACAGTACAAGATTTAAGACAAACATCAAACGCTACCCTCCTTTGAGGATTTAAATAGACATAGAGTCCACAATCTGTCTGGTCATTGCAAAATCAGAGGAAAGCATAGTGGCTAATTGTATGTGTATTCTACAGTGTGAAATAGTTTAATTTGTTCACAGCATGAGGCGTGGCACAGTCGGTAGCGCGGCGGATTCGTAACCGGAGGCCCCGGGTTCAATCCTCCGTGGTGCCACCGAGTTCCGTCGGTGTGTTCTTGGGCAAGACACTTTCCCTTAGCCCCATCCGTTGGATGGGGATGTAAATCGGGTGGTCCCGTGTATCAGTCTATCCTCCGAGCACGTTAAAGAACCATAGAAATCTGTTCGATAATAAGAGTAGGGCAGGTTCCCGGATTCCTATGTATCCTTCCCCTCTCTCTGGGGCGGCTCTAAATAACCTATACTGTGTTGATGAGCCGTTAAACAACATTCAATTCAATTGTTCACAGCACTATTTTTTCAAATCCGTCTTTTTGTATCAAAATGGTATTGTGATTAAAAAAAATTCAAGAAATTTGAAAAAAGAATTGTGAAAAAACAAAATGTTTTACGCATAAATGGGTCAACCACTCAACATGCAGTGCGTTGCAACATAATAGGTTTGATTATACATGGCAAAGTATTAAACATGAATCAAACATCATCAAAGGGCTACTTGTACATATTAAGAAATATAAAAAGATCTGAAAGGAAAAGTTTGATTATACATGACAAAGAATTAAAGATGAATCAGACATCAAAGGGTTTCTTGTGCAGCTGAAGTTTGATTATACATGAAAAAGAATTAAAGTTGAATCAGACATCAAAGGGTTTCTTGTGCAGCTGAATTTTGATTATACATGACAAAGAATTAAAGATGAATCAAAGGGCTACTTGTACACCTAACATTTGATTACACATGACAAAGAAATAAAGACGTATCAAACATCAAATGTCTACTTATACACCTAACGTTTGATTATACATGACAAAGATGAATCAAACATCAAAGGACTACTTGTACACCTAATGTTTGATTACACATGACAAAGAAATAAAGACGAATCAAACATCAGATGTCTACTTATACACCTAACGTTTGATTACGCATGACAAAGATGAATCAAACATCAAAGGACTACTTGTACACCTAACGTTTGATTACACATGACAAAGAAATAAAGACGAATCAAACATCAAATGTCTATTTGTACACCTAATGCTTGATTATATATGACAAAGAATTAAGATGAATCAAACATCAAAGGGTTTCTTGTACAACTAAAGTTTGATTATACATGATAAAGAATTAAAGAAGAATCGAAGGACTACTTGTACATCTAACGTTTGATTAAACATGGCAAAGAATTAAAGATGAATCAAAGGGCTACTTGTACACCTAACATTTGATTAAACATGGCAAAGAATTAAAGATGAATCAAAGGGCTACTTGTACACCTAACATTTGATTAAACATGGCAAAGAATTAAAGATGAATCAAAGGGCTACTTGTACACCTAACATTTGATTAAACATGGCAAAGAATTAAAGATAAACCAAAGGGCTGCTTGTACACCTAACATTTGATTAAACATGGCAAAGAATTAAAGATGAATCAAACATCTACTTGTACAGCTAACGCTTGCTTATAAATGACAAAGAATTAAAGATGAATCAAAGGGCTACTTGTACACCTAACATTTGATTAAACATGGCAAAGAATTAAAGATGAATCAAAGGGCTGCTTGTACAGCTATCGTTTGATTATACATGGCTAAAAATTAAGATGAATCAAACGTCAAAGGATTTCTTGTACAGCTTAAGTTTGATTATACATTGCAAAGAATTAAAAATGAAAGAAACATCAAAGGGCTATTTATACAGCTAACGTTTGATTATACATGATAAAGAATTGAGATGAATCAAACGTCAAAGGGTTTCTTGTACAGCTTACGTTTGATTATACATGGCAAAGAATTAAAGATGAATCAAACATCAAAGAGCTACTTGTACAGCTAAAGTTTGATTATAAATGACAAAGAATTAAAGATGAATCAAAGGGCTACTTGTACAGCTAACGTTTGATTATACATGATAAAGAATTAAAGAAAAATCAAACACCAAAGGGCTACTTGTACAGCTAACGTTTGATTATACATGACAAAGAATTAAAGATGAATCAAACATCAAAGGACTACTTGTACAGCTAACGTTTCATTATACATGATAAAGAATGAAAGATGAATCAAACATCAAAGGGCTACTTGTACAGCTAAAGTTTGATTATACATGACAAAGAACTTAAGATGAATCAAACATCAAAGGGCTACTTGTACAGCTAACGTTTGATTATACATGACAAAGAATTAAAGAAAAATCAAACACCAAAGGGCTACTTGTACAGCTAACGTTTCATTATACATGACAAAGAATTAAAGATGAATCAAACATCAAAGGGCTACTTGAACAGCTAACGTTTGATTATACATGACAAAGAATTAAAGATGAATCAAACATCAAAGGGCTTATTGTACAGCTAACATTTGATTATACATGACAAAGAATGAAAGATGAATCAAACATCAAAGGGCTACTTGTACAGCTAAAGTTTGATTATACATGACAAAGAACTAAAGATGAATCAAACATCAAAGGGCTACTTGTACAGCTAACGTTTGATTATACATGACAAAGAATTAAAGAAAAATCAAACACCAAAGGGCTACTTGTACAGCTAACGTTTCATTATACATGACAAAGAATTAAAGATGAATCAAACATCAAAGGGCTACTTGTACAGCTAACGTTTCATTATACATGACAAAGAATTAAAGATGAATCAAACATCAAAGGGCTACTTGTACAGCTAACATTTGATTACACATGACAAAGAATGAAAGATGAATCAAACATCAAAGGGCTACTTGTTCAGCTAAAGTTTGATTATACATGACAAAGAATTAAAGATGAATCGAACATCAAAGGGTGTATCGTACAGCTAACGTTTGATAATACATGACAAAGAATATTAATCAAAGGGCTACTTGTACAGCTAACATTTGATTATACATGACAAAGAATGAAAGATGAATCAAACATCAAAGGGCTGCTTGTACAGCTAAAGTTTGATTATAAATGACAAAGAATTAAAGATGAATTAAACATCAAAGGGTTTCTTGTACAGCTGAAGTTTACATGACAAAGAATTAAAGAAGAACGAAACATCAAAGGGCTACTTGTACAGCTAACGTTTTATTATACATGACAAAGAATGAAAAATGAATCAAACATCAAAGGGCTACTTGTACAGCTAACGTTTCATTATACATGACAAAGAATGAAAGATGAATCAAACATCAAAGGGCAACTTGTACAGCTGAAGTTTGATTATAAATGACAAATAATTAAAGATGAATCAAACATCAAAGGGTTTCTTGTACAGAATAAATTTGATTATACATGACAAAGAATTAAAGATGAATCAGACATCATAGGGCTGTTTGTACATATAACCCTTGATTATACATGACAAAGAATTAAGATGAATCGAACATCAAAGGGTGTGTTGTACAGCTAAAGTTTGATTATACATGACAAAGAATATTAATCAAAGGGCTGCTTGTACAGCTAACGTTTGATTATACATGATAAAAAATTAAAGATGAATCAAACATCAAAGGGATACTTGTATACCTAACGTTTGATTACACATGACAAAGAATTAAAGACGAATCAAACATCAGATGTCCACTTGTACACCTAACGCTTGATTATACATGACAAAGAATTAAAGATGAATGAAACAGCAAATGTCCGCTCGTACACCTAACGTTTGATTATACATGACATGCTGTATGCTATATGGCCCATGATTGGAAAATAAACTAGTTACATGAAGTTTGTGAAGCACTCATTTTCCTATAAGTTAATATTTTCGTCAGGTATGGAACCACCGTTTACAGGCAATTTGGTGGTATCCCTATGGGTATGAACTGTGCACCACTTGTCGCAGATTTGTTTTTATATTGCTATGAAAGAGATTTCATGTTGGGTCTTTCACCAGATACCCAGGCAGATGTTATTTAACGACACCTCTCGGTATCTGGATGACATATTGAACATTGACAACCCTTTCTTTCCAATTATGGTTAATAATATTTATCCTAAAGAACTTCAGCTTAACAAGGCTAATAGCTTCTTTTCTTGATTTAGGTCTCTCTATTGAAAATGGTGAAATTATTAACAAAATCTATGACAAGAGAGATGATTTTAATTTTGACATTGTTAATTATTCCCACTTAGA
Organism: Cyrtodaria siliqua; assembly: GCA_037043455.1. NCBI lineage: Eukaryota > Metazoa > Mollusca > Bivalvia > Adapedonta > Hiatellidae > Cyrtodaria > Cyrtodaria siliqua. The sequence goes on along the minus strand of JAWPHD010002004.1, from coordinate 102,735 downwards.
TTGGGATGTTCCCCGAGCAACTTCTTATGGGGTCTATGTGTCTCAACTTATTCGTTTTCCAAGAGCTTGTACTCGAGTTGAGGACTTTAATATTCGTAATTTTTGTATAACTAAAAAGCTACTCCATCAGGGTTACCATTACCATAAACTTCGTAAAACCTTTGCAAAATTGTATTATGATCTTCTTTCCAAATATAAAAGCAATTTAAGGCCTCTTCTGCGACAAGGTCTATCACATCCTGACTTCTATGGTGATGTGATTTACAAACTTCGTAAGATTCTTGGTCATGATCACGTGCATACTATCTGTGTTAAACTTGTTAAAAGGTTTATCAAAAGAGGTTATGACCCTATCATTTTGCAATGTACTGCATGCTTGGTGGTGGACCCTTCGCAACTACGCTTTCCTCCTTAATTGTACGATGACCGGACAGGCTGTGGACCCTATGATGACGCATACCTAAAGCCCATTTGGACGGTGGCGTTTGATGTTTGTCCGAGGTATTGTCTTGTCGTGTCCTCAATGGTTGTTTATTCTCTTGTTGCTCTGGCTTCTGCCAAGTCATCGAGTACCTTCATTGTGGCTTTCGAGGCTTTTTTTTTTGTTGGAACTAATATATACACGAGCATCTAAGTGTTTTACTTATATTGCCTTTTAACGCTGCCTTGTTGGTTAGAGAATATTTCATGACGGGGATTTCTTTATTTACACTGTCCCGTTTAATTGGGATGACAATAGGGTAAGTGTGAGGTTTGGTGCACCCTAGAACCTGGTTTAAACCCCAGGAAGACCTATTGTCAACCCTTTTGTGTTTGACTGTCGTCATTAAATGTTACTTTCCCCACAGGAACTGGTCACTTTTAATTTTTGCCTTCTATTATTATAATTGTCTATATCACAGGAACTGGCCACTTTTAATTTTTGCCTTCTATTATTATAATTGTCTATAGACAATTATAATAATAATTATAATTGTCTAATAAAAGAAGGCAAAAATGCCACTTTTAATTTTTGCCTTCTATTATTATAATTGTATAATTGTCTATAGACAATTATAATAATAGAAGGCAAAAATTAAAAGTGGCCATTATAGACAATTATAATAATAGAAGGCAAAAATTAAAAGTGGCCAGTTCCTGTGACTTTCCCTGTCCGATTTTTATATCTTTCTTTTTTTTATTGTATTCTATTCTCTCCCAAGCCTCTTTTGTTCCCTTAAAAAACAAAATAACAAATCCACTTTAAATTTCCGCGGGAAATAAACTAAACAATCAGTTTTGAAAAAAAAGTCCCGGAAAGTTAGATCTAATATTTCAGACTTTTTTTTTTTTTGAGAAATCTTTTACAAGTAGATACCGTCCGTTCATTAATTATTGCACATCACTTGTCTTATCTCTCCCACAGATAATAATATCGGCCCAATAATATGACATTTCTGTTTCTCTCCCAACATTATTTTCAGACCTTATTTTCATTATCGTCCCGGCTTCTAGTTCTCACCACTTCTCGCTGAGCACGAGAGGTTGTAAACGTCAGTCCCAACTTCCTGATTGTCAACTTTTCTGGGAAAAAAAGTAAACAACTTATATTAACAACAGTTTAATCAAAACCACTGGACCATTTCCATTAGGGGAACATCAATCCGAGCTTTGTATACCATTGCCATATTTGAGGTAACTTGATTTGGGGTTGACAATTATTGAGACTGGTTTAGAGTGAAATTGAAACAGGGGGAGGATGCTTTAGACTTTTATAGTGAGATCATCCGTTTTCACGTGAGTATCGCTTTCAGCAATCTTTCAGTCCTGTAACTACGGCGTCTACGTGTAGCAGTGAGCTATATACTCCAACTTTATAGCCCTGCCACCCTGGACTACCATACCGTAGAAACCAGACATGATCCCCCACCCAGTCTAAAAGGGCCTAAGAAACCTGTTGGTTTACACCGGCTTCGACTACAGTATAAACAGTATAGAAAAAACAGTCCCCGAACAACCAGTTCAAGCACACTACTTTATATGCTGAGCATCAAGCAAGGGAGCTACTAGTAGCACTTTTATAAAATCTTCAGTATGAACTGGCTGGGGATTGAGCCCACAACCTCCTGCATGCAAGGCAGACACTACCATTATGCCACTGCTGCAGTCATTATTAGTTCAATATTTTGGGACGCACAGCGTGTTCCATGCTGGCAAAACTTCAGTCTTGACATAGATTTTGAATTTTTAGATGCACTTCCTCACTCTATACCTTAAGTTTGCAAGATAGTTTAAGCAGTACACCTTAACTTAAGGTGTCTGACAAAAAATAGAGAATTCTCAGTCATCTGTTTTTGGATACATGGAGACATAACGTGTGTGTGTTGATGATGTCTGCAGATTTTGGAATGAGTAAGCGGTGGCCGAGTGGTTAGCATACTTGCCTCATGTACCAGAGTTCACAGGTTCAATTCCTGGTGAGGTCACATTCCTGATTTTTCAAATGCACTTCTGCAGTACCTTACCCGGAGTGGATGTAAAGCCGTCGATCCCATGTGCGGAGAGAGCAATACCCTTCTGCATTAGCGAATCACGCATGTACAACCTTCCTTGGAAAAGAGACTGCTCATATTAAATACACAACAGAGTGTGTAGCTGTATAGATAGAGAGATAGTGACAAGTTTATACTGGACTATTGCCTGTAAATTTGATACATATAAAGAAAGCTATTTTGTTCCCTAATAGTGGTTTGACATTCATGAATTTTTTTTAAATAGATTAAATAAATAATTGCAGAATTTATGTACAGTACTCGTTAGAGGCCAGTTTCCGTCATTCTCATTTAAAAAAAGTTTTTACACTGCAAATTACTTACGCGATGTCACTTATTGTCAGACGTTTATAGCTGAAGAAAAACAACCAAAAGGTAAATAAGCGGTACAAAAATGAAAAAAACTCCGAAAAATGTGTTTACTTCCTTATATGGCGTTAGGGATTCGCGCGCATACTGCCGCATAATAAACTATTAAAAAAATAACACTGTAATGACGTCATATTTTTAGCACTCTTCAGTGGACGCAGTTAAAATATACCGTGATTATATAGTTTAACCGAAGAGAAGCAACTCGTACAACCTGTATCTGTTTGATTTACACAGAGTTACCCATCTTTACAGTGCAAATTGTCGTCGTAAATGCGTTACCAGGTGCATTGTTATAAAGATCGGGGTGACTGATGGAACAATGCAAACATACCATTTTACAATGAAATTGTTGAATAGACTTGCAAACAAGTTTCTAATTCATAAAAGTTTACTGTATCTTGACCTAGTTGAAATTATCACTCGATAAAATACATGACGGAAACTGGCCTTGTTAACAAAATGATTTCTCAGTTTTAGTCTTTTTAAAAAAAGGTCACGTGCCACTTCGATAATTTATATAAAACAAAATTCTTTGGTATCAAATTTCCAGGAAGAGGATACTAATAGAAAATAGAGTAAAAATTGTCAGGATACATAGATTTGTCTGAAAAATTAGTTTATTTTTACCTAAGTGACGGAAAGTGGCCCCGACGAGTATACTTATTAAAATAAATATGTTTTTCATGAATATTTTAAATAAAAACTGACTGAACATTCTAGCATAGCTTCGCACAAATTAAGCAGACATGCATATATGAAGTTAAACTGGATATGTGTATATGAGGTTAAACCTAGCATGCATATAAATTATGATTTTAAACCTGACGTGCATATATGATGTTAAACCAGGCATACATGTATGAAGTTAAACCTGGCATGCATATATGTGGTTAAACCATGCATGCGTATATGAGGTTAAACCTGGCATGTGAACATGAGGTTAAACCATGCATGCGTATATGAGGTTAAACATGGCATGTGTAAATGTTAAACCGTTAGAATGAGTACTGTGTATGGGGGACTACTAAAAATAGCTGGTCAGCTAACCAAAGTAGGATGGTAAATGCTTGCCTATGGGCTAATAATAAAAGCCATGAATCTGATTTTCTGGCTAGACAATGGATTGAAACCATCCAGAAACTACCTGTACTAAAATTCAGGTTTATATTGCCATGATAAATATTTAACAGAGTTTGAAAACTTATGAATGTTTTATATATATATAAAAACATTATTTTCAGAACTGATGTCTTGTAATGAAATAACCTCGGAAAAATGAGTGTAATACTGAATTCACAAGAGTACCAGAGTTTTAGGAGCTCAGTTTCACAGAAGAAGGTACAACAAAATTATAATTTTGACGAACTAAGGACCTTTCAGTTATATGATCAATGTTTGTTTACATGGAGTCTTGATTCCACAGCAAATTTCTTGAAAAAAAAATCAACAATAAAAATAAATTATATATAGAGTTCTAAATCAAGTCCCTATGCCAATGTATAATTATGTACTAATTTTTAATGGGTATAAAACTTTTCTTGCCATTGTGCACAATATCAGTATGAATTGTTGTATTGCTTAGTTTGTGGTTGACGACGATGATCGTAAGGAATGGACGCTGTATGAGGCTGGACCGCGCAACGTGAAATGTCCCCTAATATTGATGCCCCCTGCCAGTGGGACATCTGATGTCTTCTTCCGACAGTTATTGTCACTATCTACAGCTGGCATAAGAGTTATAGCAGTAAGTAATAGTATCTTTATTCTTAAATAGAAGTACGCATTGGTTTCTTTACTCTTAAATAGAAGTATGTATTGGTGTCTTTACTCTTAAATAGAAGTATGCATTGGTGTCTTTTCTGTAATGGCAGCTTTCGTATCCCACATAATTATGATGATTTTTTTCTGTTTGTTAAGATATCATTGGGTGAGTTGTTGTGTTTATATATAGCCAAGAGTTGTTGTGTTTATATAGGGCCAAGATGTCATGTGATGAGTTGTTGTGTTTATATATGGCCAAGATGTCATGTGATGAGTTGTTGTGTTTATATATGGCCAAGATGTCATGTGATGAGTTGTTGTGTTTATATATAGCCAAGATGTCATGTGATGAGTTATGTTTGTATTTGGCCAAGATGTCATGTGATGAGTTATGTTTGTATATGGCCAAGATGTCATGTGATGAGTTATGTTTGTATTATATGGCCAAGATGGCATGTGATGAGTTATGTTTGTATAGGGCCAAGATGTCATGTGATGAGTTATGTTTGTATATGGCCAAGATGTCATGTGATGAGTTATGTTTGTATATGGCCAAGATGTCATGTGATGAGTTACGTTTGTATATGGGCTAGATGTCATGTGATGAGTTTTGTTTGTATATGACCAAGCTGTCGTGGGATGAGTTGTTGTGTTAGTAAAGACCAAGATTTCATGTAAAGACCAAGAGGGGCATGTGATAAGTTGCCCAGAACCCCATTTATTCAATAAATTTAGTAATAAAGTCAGTTTTCATCTCAGACCTAATTTGTATTAATATTTTATAGAGGGTTATAGATACATAGTTTCTCTAATCTTCTTCCATGTATAATCGTATGCCTAATTGTCCATTTATTCATGAATGCAGGTTGAATACCCAGTGTACTGGACGATGCGAGAGTTCTGTGAAGGATTTAAACGTTTGTTAGATAGTTTACAACTGGATAAGGTAATACCATATTCAAACACACTTGTTTATATTACATATATGTGTGCATGTTTTAAATTTAAACTAAACAACGTATATTATATTTGCATGTTTAAAACTAAACAAAATAATATAATTTGTGCACATTTGATTTGAACAACATAATATTATGTGTGCCTGTTTTAAACTGAACAGCTTAGTCTTAGTGGAGCATTATAGAAAACAAATCATGAAGCTATTTAAATAAAATATTCTTTATTAATAGTAATTTTCGTTAGAATCCTGCTCAGCGTCAAATCTTGTTCCATAAAAAAGATAGATCACATGGAGAATTGTTCATTATCCTCTGTCTTTCATTTAAATAAGCCACCTGACCTCTTTATAGATATCATATTATTACCATCTCATTTCCATAAAAAACTGGTAGTGGCATAACTTTTAAAATGGGTTGATAAACTATTCATCATCACTGAACACTTTCAAACTCTAGTAATTTTGCGACTTTCAGGTTCATATATTTGGTGCTTCGCTCGGGGGATTTCTTGCTCAGAAGTTTGCTGAATACACAAACAAGTCCCCAAGAGTGGCCTCCCTTATGTTGTGCAATTCATTTTATGAGACGAGTATATTTCAGCAGACAAATTCAGCACCCACGTAAGTCTTAGACAATGAACATTTTTATGATTATTATTTTTGCTGTGGAATCTTGATGTCATTTAAGAGTCCTAAGTGTCAGTGAATTCAGTACTTTTTGTGTCACTTGCATAGCATGGCAGACACTTAGGGATCACTTTATCCGTTGCCTGTCATTGTTTTTGTTGAACAGTAGACAAAAAGGCCCTTTCTTTTTTCTTATAAGTATCTACTAGTAAAAATTCTGGAGGCACTTTGGTGTCATTCAGTACCTCAAACTTCAATAAGCATCTTTCTCACATAACATGCGTTGTGGGAGTGTAATAACACCATTCAATATTTTTCGATATTCCACTAGTGGTATAACATAACGTTAATGACGTCATGGACGTCACGTTAAGCGACAGACAAAATGCAATAAATGTCGATATGTGAGTTATGTCGGCAAAAGCCTCGCATTATATCATTTTGCCAACTCGTTTGATAAATTCAATAATCAATGAGACTGAGTACTCATGTAAGATCGTCTATATTGAGCATGAGTGGGCACACTGTATTTTTCTAAGCTATGTGGGAAATTGGTTCTCAATATTTATCAAAGATTTTTAATGCGTTTCTGTACACATTAATTTTATGAAATCTTATGAAAAAATCTGCGTAATTACGCAGATACGCATCTTATCTTGAGCACTGCATATCCAATAACTCTGATTTTCATTATCCCCACTTTTTTTTCCAAGAAAATCTTGTTGTTTTTAGCTCTACTGATCAGAGATCAGCAGAGCTTATGCCGTGGTGCGACGTCCGTCGTCTGTCTGTCCGTAAACTTTTATTTGTAGCGACAACTCCTCTGAAACTACTGGATGGATATTCATGAAACTTTACATGAATGTTGTTCTTGATGTCTAATTGATCCTAGCAAAAAGTCATGTTGATGTGAAATCCAAGATGGCCGCCAAAGCTAAAAATAGAGTTTTAAAATACAAGTTTGTAGCGACTACTTCTTGAAAACTATAAGTGATATTGATATGGGACTTTTTCTAAAATGATCAGCATGACATAATGTTGATCCTTGTCAAAAATCTTTTTGATTCAACGTTAAACATGGCTGCCAGCGGCCATCTTTGTTTACATAGAGTTATATAGTAAAAACTTGTAGCGACTACTCCTCTGAAACTACTTGACGGATTGTCATGAAACTTTACAGGAATGTTGCTCTTGATGTCTAATTGATCCTAGCAAAATTTCAGATCTGCCAGAAATTCAAGATGGCCGTCACAGCTAAAAATAGATTTTTAAAAAATAAGTTTGTAGCGACTACTTCTTGAAAACTATAAGTGATATTGATATGGGACTTTTTCTAAAATGATCAGCATGGCATGATGTTGATCCTTGTGGAAAATTATTTTGATTCGACGTTAAACATGGCTGCCAATGGCCATCTTTGGTTACATAGAGTTATATAGTAAAAATTTGTAGCGACTACTTCTCTGAAACTACTTGACGGAAGTTCATGAAACTTCACAGGAATGTTGCTCTTGATGTCTAGTTGATCCTAGAAAAATTTCAGGTCGGCCGGAAATTCAAGATGGCCGCCACAGCTAAAAATAGATTTAAAATAAATAAGTTTGTAGCGACTACTTCTTCAAAACTATAAGAGATATTGATATGGGACTTTTTCTAAAATGATCAGTATGACATGATGTTGGTCCTTGTCGAAAATCGTTTTGATTAGACGTTAAACATGGCTACCAGCGGCCATCTTTGTTTACATAGAGTTATATAATGAAAACTTGTAGCGACTACTCCTCTGAAACTACTTGACGGATTTTCATGAAATTTCACAGGAATGTTGCTCTTAATGTCTAATTGATCCTAGCAAAATTTCAGGTCGGCCGAAAATTAAAGATGGCTGCCACGGTTAAAAACAGATTTTCAAAAAACAAGTCTGTAGCGACTACTTCCTGAAATCAAAATCAATCAGTAGAGCTTCAAGGTCATTGACCTCTTGTTTTATTATGTCTTATAAATTTAACCAAACTTTGTGTAATATTTCACCACATCAAAACGACATGCAAGAGCAACAGGGGTCAAAAGGTCAAATACACTAAAAATTCAACTAATTAACCACTAGGCGGAATTCAACCAAATTTATAGTATGAGTTTCCCACATCATGACAACATGCAAGAGCAACATTATTTTTGACTCCGCCCCAAGTTGCCTGCCCCAGGGGTCAAAATGTCAAATACACTTAAACTTCAATTTTTTGGAGGATGACTACTGTTGCTAGGGCGCTATGGTACTGTTTATCATGATGTATAGAAGATACAAACTTTAGGGCTTGATTGGCATATTGGCGTGGGTGTGCATGAAACTTTTGAGAAATTTCGAATGCAATGTTGGAAAACGGAGCTAGGGGAGATAATCCATTGCACTTAAAAAAGGTGGGGATCTGCGATGGCTCACCATCAGCTACATCTAGTTTCGATTTGTGGTTATGTCCCTTTTCATATAACTTTAACCTGCAACCTGACCTAGCTCATAACTAATAACACCCTCGTTAATTAGAATAATGTCTGTCTATTTATGGTTTACTTTTGTTGTGATATTTTTAAAATGCATATGGGTGTGAACTTTCCTGAGCCATCCATTGTAGTTAACTTTTCCTCAGAATCAGCTTGGCCAATTTTGTCCAAACTTTACATGGATAATCTTGAGGTCATTATCTTTTCAAGTTTGTTAAAATTTAATTAGGTCAACACAACATCCAAGGTCAAAACAAAATCTAAAAACAGGCCAATCCTTAAAAAGGCAGTCGTTTTTCAAAAATGATCCAAATACCCAGTACGCTAGTGTGTTCAATTGAAGTTCACAAAAGGTTCTGCCCCAGCAGTCCAAAGTTTGTATGTATATGGAAATTAATAAAGAAATTAATAAAGAAACTCTAAAAATTTGCTTTATTTTTATTATCCAGCTTCTGGATGATGCCAGCCCTGTTCTTGAAAAAGATGGTGATGGGCAACTTTGACAGAAGACTCACCGACCCGGAGATCGCAGACTCGATAGACTTTATGGTGGACAAGGTAACAGTGGTAGTTCCTTCAGTTAAAGCATTATACAGATGATTTGTATTAGAAAAATACATTATGAGAAATAACCAGAAATTAAATTGAATATTGTAGCAGTATTTAACCAAGAAATTTGATGAACAATATATTATGTAATCTGTGCTCCAGATATTTTTTTTACCAAAAACGCATTAAAAATGAAAATGCGTACAAAAACACATTAAATTCTCGAATACACACACAATCGCTTAGAAAAATAGAGTGCGTCCATCATCAGTCAGCGAACTTTTGAAAAACCATCACCTTAAATGGTGATGTTTCTTCACATCGTAATTAAATAAAACTAGCTCCCATGCTACAAGTCCGATCTATTTCACGTCCCTGTGTTTATTACCTGTTATTGTTGTCTGTTGGTATGTTGGTTTATCAGTAGAAGTATAGATAGAGAACCCGTCAGTAGCTTTAGAAACGAGAACCGGTCTACATAAGGGTTGATTTTCGAGAAAAATGGCAGAAATCGGTGCAGAAGGTAAACACGTGTTACTGCACATCATCCAAATTTTATCGAATTCAGATGAATGTAATAACATTTTCTAAAAATATAGACGAAGAATTTAGCTTTGACTTGAATATATCTAAGTATGCGTTTTCATAGGTGAACTGCCTGTGGTGAGAGGATGACCTCTGTTAATTTTGAAGTCAAAGGTCAAGGTCACCTGGACCCGATAATGATAACCTTGTCCGCATCATAACTACCTCACCCCTGAAGCAAATCTCATGAAACTTCATAGGTGAACTGCCTGTGGTGAGAGCATGACCTCTATTGATTTTGAGGTCAAAGGTCAAGGTCACCGGGACCCGATAATGGAAAACCTTGTCCACACCATAACTCCTCTCCCCCTGAAGCAAATCTCATGAAACTTCATAGGTGAATTGCCTGTGGTGAGTGGACGACCCCTATTTGAGGTTAGTAGGTCAAAGGTCAAGGTAACCAGCACCCGATAATGAAAAAACAGCTCGATAACTCCTATCCCCTTGAATCAAATCTCATGAAGCTAGGTGAACTGCCTGTAGTGAGAGGATGACCTGTATTGATTTTGAGGTCAGTATGTCAAGGTCACTGGGACCCTATAATGAAAAAACGTGTCCGCTCCATAACTCCGCTCCCCCTGAAGCAAATCTCATGAAATTTCATAGGTGAACTGCCTGTGGTGAGAGGACAACCACTTTTGATTTGAGGTAAGTAGGTCAAAGGTCAAGGTCACTGGCATACGATAATGAAAAACCTTGTCAGCTCCATAACTCCTCTTCCCTTGAAGCAGAGCTCATGAAACTTCATAGGTAAACTGCCTGTAGTGAGAGGATGACCCTTATTGATTTTGAGGTCAGTAGGTCAAGGTCACCAGTACCCGATAATGAAAATCTTGTCTGCTCCATAACTCCTCCCCACTGAAGCAAATCTCATGAAACTTAATAGGTGGACTGCCAGTGATAAAAAGATGGCCCTATTGGTTTTGAGGTAAGTAGGTCAAAGGTCAAGGCCACCATTACCTGATCATGACAATCCCATTCCACTCAATCTTTACTCAAAGGGTAGGGTGGGGAATGGGAGGGTGGGTGGGGGACTAGTATAGTGGCAGCTCTAGTTTTTATGGTAATGACTAAAGTAACCATTTTACATCAGTGCTTTGTCCAATTGTATGCCAGATATTCACTTCTGAAATGGTATATGTGTAGTTATTGTTTATTTCTGACCTGAACCTGTTATATCAATATCATGTGTTTAGACTTTACTTTAAAAATGAGAATGTACCCGGTTATTCTTTTCTTAGCATTTCTAAAGTTATATAGCTCTAAAATTGTGATAACCTCCATCTACTGAGGCCTGTACAGTGTTTTTGATGGCTTGTCTTGTTTTTGCAAGCTTTTCCTGCATGCATAAACTTGGGGAAGATAAAATTGCTTGCCCAGTACGTCATTCCAATTTATTTTCTTGTAGCGCTGCGATACCAAAATATCAGACATTCTGGGTCGCATAATGGTTTGAGCTAGTTTTGTACCCTGTGTTGATGTGTTACCCGATGCAGCCATTTTTACCTACATGTATGTTTGTTTGCAGCTGGACAGCCTATCACAGCAGGAACTTGCGTCGCGACTGACCCTGAACTGTATGAACTGCTATGTGGAACCTCAAAAACTGGCTGGAGTGGAGGTCACCATATTGGATGTACGTTTGCTTGCTCCTTAATAGCACTTGCATCATTTGTATGCCCCGCTACAAAGTGGAACATGCATATAGTGTTACTCTTGCCCGTCGGTCTGTCCATAATACGAGACTTACGAAAAAAGTTTACGTACATGTTTTTCCTTTTTATGTTCCAAATAGCACTAAAGTGGGAATCTGTGTCCCATAGACACCATCTGTGTCCTATAGACATATTTTCTGGTTGAATAAAATTACTGTTGTTAGTATTATTTATAAACAGAAGTATTAATCTGTGTAAACAATTTACTACTATTAGAAGTCAGAAAAATAATTCTGATACATATTTCAGCAGTTACTCAAATTCAAGGAACTGGAAGAAAAGTTTAACCTATCCAAAGTTCGAATTAAAAGATATTCATTTTTTGCAGACTTTTTTCTTTATTTTATTACCCACCCATCCATCAGTTGTACACTGTATGTATATTGTCCATTTTTAATGATTTACAAGATCTCTTTTATATATTTGTTGCTTGCACTTGATCGAACTTGCATTTGGTACTCCAATTGAACTTTGATTAAACAAGGGTAAACTACAATGTATGCAAGGGACCAGAAAAAGTGAATGTTTTGACTTGTTTAAATTTGGCGAAAAAAGAAATCAAATTACATAAGAAACGAACAAAATTGGGACCATGAATGCAATTCAACGTAAGCTAGTTAGTAACTGAGTGTGGACTTAATGTGAAAATAGTTGCAAACTAGGCTACTAGATAGCATAGATATATATCTACATTCTCACATGTGCAATACGCGGTCTCAAATTTATATGGTATTAAAGCTCTTTCAGCATATGGTCACATAACCTAATTGGTGCAGCATGGCAGTAGGTATTAAAATGATTGTGTGTCGTGTTAATTGTGAGGTAGCCTTTTGTTGTTATACAGGTATTCATGTTTACTGCTATACACTTATTCATGTTTGCTGTTTCACAGGTATTTGACGATTGTGCCTTATCACAGGAAGTAAGGGAGGAATTATACAAATGTTACCCTAATGCTAAACGTGCTCACATGAAGACAGGCGGTAACTTTCCATACCTGAGTAGAAGTCTGGAAGTCAATATATTTATTCAGGTAAGTACGTGGAAGTTAGACATGATAATGATAGTACTTATAGGTCATTAGATTTGTATGGGATATTATAGGTTATTGAATTTGTATGGCTAAATATTACTCGGAACGAGTTGTTTTGGCAAAGGACGACGAGCTTGCGAGTCGTCAAAGCTCGTCGTCCTGCGCCAAAACAACTCGTTCCAAGTAATATTTAGCCATACAAATTCAATAACCTTTTTATTGTATACTTTCATATTGTTTTCGATCAATGTTAATTGTATGACTATTACTTTTCATTGTATTTGTGTTATTTTTATAGCTTGATGGAATTCCTATCTTGTCATTCAGTTTCATTTTGTGTGGATGTTTATTTTGCGCGAAAACGACGTCGTCGGATGACGTCATTAAAAACATCAAGCGATTTTCTAAAGCTTGTTTACCATTCGATAACGTTAAAAACAGTGGGTGATTTACTATTTCAATTATTTTATCAATTTCTGCCATAAAAGGTTGAAAAAAAAACACATATTTTTTTGTTGACACTATATGAAGGATTCCGTTCTTTTTATTTGAAAGTAGTTCCTTATTTCTATTTCGCGGCTCTTAGCAAGCACGAGAAAAAGTTTCGGTGCAATATCAATGTGTGCAGTATCGTAGAATATTGCACACTTAGCTCAATGCAAAGTAAACGGGACAATATGAAAGTATACAATAAATGCACAAGTTCTTTTGTGTATTAATATTGCACGACTTTAGGAGCGCAATATTTATGCGCGAAAGAATGTTAGAACAATAAAATAGGTTGTAACATTTAATTTTCACCATTTTTTTAAACTGAAACAAACATATTGTCATTACATCGTGGGAAATTTCACAATGAAATCAACATTGTTTACAATGTTTACATCACATGACATACATTCTTTGACATGAACAGAAAATTGCACCAATCACGAACGAGTACAAAAACCACAAATATGACTTTACTACAGGTCAGTATGGGCGAATATTGATGTTTCCTGTGTTACATTGAAAGCAAACGGAGCTTGTAAATGCGCATGCATTAAAGTGCGTTATTTAATCACTGTCTTGAGCAGGTTTATTTTGCTTTATTTTCAGTTGCGTAAAACAGGATGTTTTCAAATGTTTTTCAATGGCAAACCATTTTTAGGGCTATTCCATTAAAACATATCTGGGACCCCAGGCGGCAATGTAATGAATATCTAAGAGTGAACCCTATTTTCTGAAGTTCCGTTCTTTAAACAAAATTATGCATCTACGGGTTGGTGTTAAATTTCAAAAGTTCCATATGTTTTAATGGCAGCGGCATAGCAAGAGGCCTCTGAGCAGTCCCATCTGTCGAGGTCTATTCCTGAGCACGTTAAAGAACCATAGATATCTATTATTTAGCAAGAGTAGGTTAAACAACATTCAATCAGTTCAGGCCATGGCAGTGGTGTAGGATGTGTAACTTCCTTTTTCATCTCATCTCCCTCTTAGGTTACTGTCCCAAACTTCCAATATAACCCAATATTATGTTTTAACTGGACATAAAACTCCATTTCATTTGTCTTCAAATTCTAATAATTAACTGTCTAAAAACATGGAGTTTATACATTCCTTTGAAATTATTGACACTGGCCCTCCATATAACAGCAAAATTGCACTACAAAATTGCTATCCAAACTCTATCCAGGTGTTTAGGTGCCAATTAAAAGTATATGTTTATTCACAAGTACTTAAAATACCCTTGATATCTCAAAGCTCAAAGCCATTTATGTTGGGTCTATAGAGTTTGGATTCTCAAAATATGTAAGATAACATACCTCGTCGTCAGTGGGTTTAGAAACAGTTTACATCTGTTGTAGAATTTGTCTGTTGATGGCGGTATATTGACTTTAAAACAGCAAACTGTTAAAATCAGCAACTGTGCCTGCTACAGATCTCTGTCACCACACCCACTCTACCAACTATCCTGAGATGGATATATTTCTGTTCCAACTAATTAAGAATCAGTTCCCATTTTGTCGGTGTTTATGTGGTTTTAAATGCCGGTAGTAAATAGCAAATTAAAAAGCTTTATGATAGATGTGCTATTCACTACCGATGTTAAAAACTGCATAAACAACATCAAAATGTGAATCAATACTTAGATTGTCTTTATTTTTCCTGTTGCTATAATATCAATAATAACGTGCAGAAGGATAATGATAAAAAATGCAAGAGACAGTATATACTCAATTGCAAAAGAAACTGGACAATTTGAAAATTTTACTTTACCTCTTTATCAAGCGACAGTCCCATAATGATTCATCCTATTGAAGAAAAAAAAAATGACAACATGCTATTGGCAATGGAATGATAAAAACTTTGGTACGAAACATGACAAATTTATTTTGGAATTTGTCTATTCAATTCTAAAAAAAATTTATACAATTAAATCTAAACAAAACACAGTGTCCACTTCCTTTTGCAACTGAGTATATTTTTAGCTCTACTGATCAGAGATCAGCAGAGCTTATGCCGTGGTGCGGCGTCCGTCGTCCGTCCGTCTGTCCGTCCGTCCGTTAACTTTTTTTTTGTAGCGACTACTCCTCTGAAACTACTGAATAGATTTTCATGAAACTTTACAGAAATGTTGCCCATGGAGTCTAGTTGATCCTAGCAAAAATTCATGTTGATGTGAAATCCAAGATGGCCGCAAAATCTAAAAATAGATATTTAAAAAACAAGTTTGTAGCGACTACTTCTTGAAAACTATAAGTGATATTGATATGGGACTTTTTCTAACATGATCAGCATGACATGATGTTGGTCCTTATAGAAAATCATTTTGATTCGACGTTAAACATGGCTGCCACGGCCATCTTTGTTTACATAGAGTTGCTTAGTAAAAACTTGTAGCGACTACTCCTCTGTAACTACTTGACGGATTTTCATGAAACTTCACAGGAATGTTGCTCTTGATGTCTTATTGATCCTAGCAAAATTTCAGGTCGGCCGGAAATTCAAGATGGCCGCCATGGCTAAAAAATAGGTTTTCAAAATACAAGTTTGTAGCGACTACTTCTTGAAAACTATAAGTGATATTGATATGGGACTTTTTCTAAAATGATCATTATAACATGATGTTGATCCTTGTCAAAAACTATTTTGATTTGACGTTCAACATGGCCGTCAGCGGCCATCTTTGTTTACATAGACTTATATAATGAAAACTTGTAGCGACTACTCCTCTGAAACTGCTCGACGGATTTTCATGAAACTTCACAGGAATGTTGCTCTTGATGTCTAATTGATCCTCGCAAAATTTCAGGTTGGCCGGAAATTCAAGATGGCCGCCACAGCTAAAAATATTTTTTCAAAAAACAAGTTTGTAACGACTATTTCTTGAAAACTATAAGTGATATTGATATGCGTCTTTTCCTAAAATGATCAGTATGACATGATGAGTTGATCCTTTCAAAAATTATTTTGACTCGACGTTAAACATGGCTGCCAGCGGCCATCTTTGTTTACATAGAGTAGCGACTACTCCTCTGAAACTATTGGACGAATTTTCATGAAACTTCACATGAATGTTGTTCTTGATGTCTTATTGATCCTAGCAAAACTTCAGGTCGGCCGGAAATTCAAGATGGCCACCACAGCTAAAAATAGATTTCAGAAAACAAGTTTGTAGCGACTACTACTTGAAAACTATAAGTAATATTGTTATGGGACTTTTTCTAAAATGATCAGCATGACATGATGTTGGTCCTTGTCGAAAATCTTTTTGATTCAATGTTAAACATGGCTGTCAGTGGCCATCTTTGTTTACATAGAGTTATCTAGTTAAAACTTGTAGTGACTACTCCTCTGTAACTACTCGATGGATTTTCATGAAACTTCACAGGAATGTTGCTCTTGGTGTCTTATTGATCCTAGCAACATTTCAGGATGGCCGGAAATTCAAGATGGCCACAATTGTTAAAAATAGATTTAAAAAATGTGATTTTGTGGTGACTACTTCTCAAAAAGCATAAGTGATGTTGATTTGGAACCTTTAGCAAAATGACTGGCACGACATCTTGCAGGCTGATCAGGGTTTAACTGCCTTGGTGCTCATCAGTCATTTGATCGAAACACCCCTTTGTACTACAAATGGACTGGTCCAAATTAAAAGGACAGTCCATTATACATTCATAGAAGGGTAAGGATTTAGTCTCTTTTGTATTTTGACTCTCAGAAAAAGACTGAAAACAAATTGTAGGATTTTAAGATTTTATTTTAATTCTGATTTTTCACCTATAACCTCTACTGTTACTATAATTCTCAGGAGAAATTGCATAACATGAACTGTGTTTGACCTGGTCACACACCTGCTATATTTCTGAATACAGACCATTCCATTTCTGTTACTATAATTCTCAGGAGAAATTGCATAACATGAACTGTGTTTGACCTGGTCACACACCTGCTATATTTCTGAATACAGACCATTCCATTTCTGTTACACAGTGTCATTTGGAGCAGAAAAAAGAGGATATACGACGGTTGATGTTGTAAGGGATTTAATTGATATAGTTTTATAATTAAACTTTTTGGTAACATTATGACATTTTTATAAGATGGAAAAAAATATATTCTTTAGAGTAGGATCAAATGGAATGAGATTATAATGTAGCATAATAAATCATAATATTTAGGAATATAGGAATATTGCTCTTGATGTCTAGTTGGTCCTAAGTAAAAATCAGGTTGGCCTAAAATTCAAGATGGCCCGCATGTCTAAAAATAGATTTATTAAATACAATTTTGTGGCAACTACTTCTCTAAAACCGTAAGCGGTTTGGTACCTTTACCAAACTGACTTTTATATGGTGGTTTTGATGTCCAGTTAGTTCCATTAAGTAAAAATCAGGTTGGCCGGAAATTCAAGATGGCTGCAACAGCTTAAATACTCGTTTGTGGCAACTACTTAACAAAAAACATAAGTGGTATTGATTAGGAACCTTTACTTAAATGACTGGCATGACATGTAGTTGGTCCTAAACAAAATTCATTGATTCTATGTCAAACATGGATGCCTGCGATCATCTTTTTTTAGATAGAGTGATAATAGGAAAAACTTGTGGCGACTACTTCTCTGAAACTATTTCCATACAATTTACAGGTCTATCAGTAGAGCTTCAAGGTCATTGACCTCTTGTTAAAAAGTGGAATACCTAGTCATTTTCTTTTGAGATGCATTGGATGTGTTTACTGTAACTCCTGCTACTTGAAAAAGGAAGTTTATTAAAAATTAAACGCTTTTTTTTTTCAACAAAAATAATCAAGTGAATGTAAACATTTGTTTATACAGTTTTTCTTGCATATCTGTGTTTGAATTCCCGATCTTTACCGGATACCCATGAACGATTCTTATAATCTGTTATAGTAAGTTTGAAAACTCTAATATATTTCCAGTGTCAAACTAACGCATATATCTGTTTCTCTTTTAGATTCACCTCAAAGTGTTCGACGACACGCAGTACAGCGCTAAAAGTGTTCCACAGATAACTGAACAAGAAACAGAACAAGAGCCTACATCATCCCAATCAAATACTGACTCTTGATTGATCAGAAGCTTGCAGCAGAATGTGATACTTCTGCAGTCAAGTGTGTTGTCAAGATGCAGAATTGCAAATAACTTGTAAAGGCAAACACCTGTAATTATATGAAGTTAAGAATATATTTACAGGGGTTTTGCATTGAAGAGAATGCAATATGTGATAGTCATGAAAGTTGTGTTTCATTCGTGAAATACTCTTAAAATATATTGTTACTCAAAGTGGCAAGTAATGTTACTATTATATTTATATATCAATTCACCAGCTTCAAAAGATGAACATTTGAATATTTCAATGAAACTTGGCAGAAACAAGTGAGAAAAATACTTCATAAAGTCTGAAATATGCAACATTCTTCTGAATATGTTAAAGGGACACATGGCAATCTTGATTTTTTGAAAACAATAATAATAATATAAACCAAATTGTTTTTGTATATTACTGACTTTTGATAATACTGCACCAATAATATATTTTAACATTTGGTAAAATAACATAGAAAATTCAAAATTCAAATTTTTTATTTAATGATATGCAAGCAGGTTTAAAGTCAAAATGTTCCTTGATAAATACGTAGAGACGCTAATATTGATGCTTGATAAAAACTTCAAGATTGCCATGTGTCCCTTTAAAGTTAATTGCATCATATTGGTGCTAAAATTTTGGAAAATTTCTGAAAGGAAAATGTCAAAACAAGTTTGCAACATACTTTATTTTGCTACTGCGGTTGCTTTATAACTTCTTTGTCAATAGCGCCAGCAGTCAGTTTCTGCCACTTTCTTACAAAATATCCCCATTATTAATGTTCACTGTATGAAAATTCATTATCTGATGCTGAGGAAGTGCAAAGTTATCATCTTCATAAATTATGTACCCAGTAAGTTCTCCATCATATACTAGCATGAGATTCAGAAGGACATAATTTTTCAAAGGAATGAATGTCCACAAGGGTACGATTTCTAGGAAAGGTCGAAACTTGAACTCTGTTGAGAATTGAATTATTTTTACCACTCGGCATTATTACACAGTATGATCAGTTGCGATATAAATGCAACTAATCAGACAAACATTGGCCAGACGTGAAACCACATGACTTTTTGATCAGTTTCAAGGCAAAGCACTTGATTCAGGTAGGTGTTTGCTTCATAACTTTCTTAATATTTAATGAAATTTACTCAACTAAAGCGCACATACACCTTTTTAGTAAACTCTTTCCTCCGCTTCAAAAAGCATTTAATTTCATCCATTTCTGAGCTTCCAGTCTCGGAATTGAGAAAGTTGCGAAGAAAAAAGTTAGCGGAGTTGAGCGCTTATATTTTGCTGTTGAACCGATCAAAAAGTCAAGTGGTTTTGCAACCCTGTTCCTGTTAAACCAAATATTGTGCGAATTGAGATGATAATCTAAAGAGATGTGCTTGGATGATTATATAAGGGGCCAATCATATACCCTGCTTTGAATTATTGGCACTGGTGTAGGTTTGTTACATTATATAAAATTTCACCTTCTACAAATGCATGTTATTTTTAGCTCGACTGATCAAAGATCAGTAGAGCATATGCTGTGGTGCGGGCCTCCGTCCGTCTGTCTGTCCATCCGTAAACTTTATTTGTGGCGACTACTCCTTTGAAACTACTTGAAGATTTTCATGAAACTTCACAGAATGTTGCTCTTGGTGTCTAGTTGATCCTAGCAAAAATTCAGGTCGGCCAGAAAGTTAAAATGGCCACCACTGCTAAAAATAGATTTTAAAAATGCGATTTTGTGGCGACTTCTTCTCAAAAACCGTAAGTGATATTGAACTGGAACCCAAAATTTGGTCCTAACCAACATTTTGATTCTATGTCAAAGATGACCGCCAGTGTCCATCTTTGTTTACATAAAGTTATATAGGAAAAACTTGTGCCTGCCATAGCTAAGAATAGATTTTAAAAATGTGATTTTGTGGCGACTACTAAAAACCATAAGGGATATTGATTTGAAACCTTTACCAAAATGACTGCCATGATATGATAATGTAGTTGGTCCTAACTAAAGTTCATTTTGATTTGATGTCAAACATGGCCGCCAGTGCCCATCTTGGTTTACATAGTTATATTTGAAAAAACTTGTGGCGACTACTCCTCTGAAACAACTTGATGGAATTTCATGAAACTTGACAGGAATGTTGCTCTTGATGTCTAGTTGATTCTAGCAAAAATTCAGGTCAGTAGGAAATTCAAGATGGCCGCCATTGCTAAATATTTTTTAAAATGCGACTTTATGGCGACTACTTCTCAAAAACCGTAAGTGATATTAAATTGGAACCTTTACCAAAAGGCCCTGTAGAATAGAAAATATCTTTATTTGTCTTATGTTAAGTCGGACCATTGACCCTCATGAAAACACTGATATATGCCCTATAAAGAAGATTGGACGATCGTAAAGATGTAATAGGTGTTCATGTATTTGTTGATAGATTTTGCGAGTTTTTGACTTAACCCTTAATCCGCTAAGCGCGACTATAATAACATGCGTCCATTGTAAACCCAGATTAACCTGCGAGTAACTCGCAGGCTGATCAGGGTTCACAATGGCCATCTGCAGATCAGTCATTTTTCCCAGAACACCACTTTGTCACATAAATGGAATGGTCTTAATTTAAAAAAAGAACAGTCCATTATATATATATAGCAGGTTAAGGGTTAAGTCTATGCCAGAGAGTTCAGGTTGGTTTAATTACACACATGTAAATAATAATTTCACATACTAGTTAGCCGTGGTTGTTGCATTAACTCTTCCATGTCACATGAGGTGTAGTTCAGGAACATCCGTTGTAAATAGTTTAAGAATAGGATTAGTAAAGCTTTTTAAATGTATTGAGAGGTTAATTTAGAGGGAGTGGAGGCGATTATGGAAAAACAATGGCTGTCATTCCAAATACACACGAAAACCATCTTAATGAGTTTCAATGTGAGTTAATAAGGGGTTCATATTGCAAACAAAAACTTCTAATAACCTTAAAGACTCCATCGTAAATTGAGTGTATATATAGAATTTGCTGCAACTCTGCATTTCTGCATGTTAGAAGGTTCTAGGCCCATTCTCCATACTTTATTGGAGGATGAGTCTGACGTTCATTCCTGTTTTGTGCTTGGCGCTTTTTGGGGCACTGTAAAAACCCAATTCAGTCATAAATTAATATATACATGTATTAATTTATTTACACAACAAACTCATCTTCCTACCCTTCCGACTAAGCCCCAACCCAACACTGACCATGGCTTAATTTATGCCCAAAGGTACCGATTTAATATTTGGGATATTGGTATATAAGATATTGTGAATTTATAGACACCCATGATTCTTTTAAAACATCTCTATTTCAGTGAAGTGCTTTATATCAGAAAGCCTGTGTGGTTCCGGGGCCCCATTTGTTTACGGGGAAACAAATGGGGCCTCCGAAGGGGGTAGGCAGAGGGGTAGAACCCCCCACTACACCCCCAAAATTCATGTTCATTTTATCGTTTTTTGTTCATGCTCATTAAAGGTCTTCATCATGACCCCTGCATCGTTTCAGGTGCTATCTCGCTCAAATCACTAGAGCAGTGGCAGAAAAACAATAAACGTGGCTCCAGCGTAAATGGAGTGTCGACAGTAGAATTTGCAGCAGTTCTGCAGGTGAGAAGCCCATTCTCAATATTTTATCTCGATGTACATGGAGGATGATCCTGGCATACATGGAGGATGAGCCTGGCATGTTCATTCCTGTCAGGCGTCATATAACCTTTCATGTGTTGGTGCGCCTTAAAACCTCAATTCAATTCAATTTGTATCAGAAAATAAAACAAAGATATCAGCCTGTGTTCAATTGTTGCAAACCAACCAATCAGCAAACGTTGACAGTGTGATCACAATGTATTATTTTCATTGATAAAAAGACTGCTTTTTAAATGAATGACAGCATTGGTACGCTAGAAAGTATACTCAGGTGCTATACACAGGGTATATACGGAATACAGTGCAACACAGGTAGCTTTATTACCCAACTTTAACCCTTTCACTGCCAAATTTCAAATGTCGTCTCATAAAATTTGAACTCAAACCTTCCAGTAATATGTTATGCAGTGTTATGGAAAACTTTCTTACTGAGTGGAGAACAGTGTAAACCCTGATCAGCCTTCACACAATGTGCACATTGGTCTGGGTTTACACTGGTAGTAAAAATCAATGTTTTTGACTGTGGAAGCTTAGGGGTTAAATACCAAAACATAGTCTAACATGGTTCATGGAAATACTCAATGCCGATTGGCTATTGAGGAGTATTTAAAAAAGCAATATAAACCGCTGAAGTCCTTCAACCATTAGAACGTCATTTTAAACGATTTTCAACGTCGGAAAACATCCAAAACAACGATTACGTTATTTGAAGGCAACGTCACGTTCAAACAACAAATTGAACTTGTTTGAAACAAATTGAGGGCTGGCGTGGCGCAGTCGGTAGCGCGGCGGATTTGTAACTGGAGGCCCTGGGTTCAATCCTCCGTGGTGCCACTGAGTTCCGTCGGTGTTTTCTTGGGCAAGACACTTTCCCTCAGCCTCGTCCGTCGGATGGGGGCGTAAACAGGGCGGTCCCGTGTATCGGTCTACCCTCCGAGCATGTAAAAGAACCATAGGAATCTATTCGATAATAAGAGTAGGGCAGGTTCCCGGATTACTATGTATCCTTCCCCTCTCTCTGGGGCGGCTCTAAATAACCTATACTGTGTTGATGAGCCGTTAAACAACATTCAATTGTTTGAAACACGATAAAGCTGTATATTTTCTTTCTTTGGTGCTGAGAGATGGACATGCAATGTAAGTTGTGAGAATGGGTTTGTATTATGTTCAATCTCGAAAATGTGCGTATAAAATACATAAAAATCCATGTCGGATAAAAAATATAATATTTCCAGCATGTTTATATTGTGCGAGATCACAACCTGGTGGTTGAGACTTGAAACGCATCGAAACTGCGGGCCTTGGTATCGATGGTCTTCAAGTTCCGCCCACCCGGTTTTGATCTGGGACAATATAAACCCGCTGGAAATATTTTAAATATAATTGTTGGGTTCTTTGTCTTCATAAAGCTGTCCCGACATCCAATGAAACCTTTTACAAAGCTGATAAGAGTTTACATGAGTTAAATGGCACATCATCACAAAAATGTTATGCTACGCAAACAGGAATACAACGTTTCAGACCCATTCTCCATGTTTTACGAACCTAGAAACTGCAGAGTTGCCCATGCCAGAGTGATGTAAATGGAGGGTGAGCCTGGAATGTTCATTACAGTTGGAGTCATACAACCTGTTTATGTTGGTGTGCCGTAAAATCCAATATAACTCATCTCAACGCCATGCTGGAGCCATACTGCTTCCTTTCTGCATCACTTGTGGCACCCACAACATTGTTATATTGTTAAATATATCATCTAAGGGATATTAACATGTAGTTATTGGGAGTATTGTGGTATTGGAGCCAACAAAGGGTAAATGCATAACTGGACCATATGGACAGATTTTCAGTTCCGAACAAAAAATAGGCTTAAACTATTGGTGAATAATTTTAGGGTATATGGAATACAAATTAATTCTTGATGTACGGTATGTATTTTATGCATTTAAAATGAGATTCTTAATAGCGATTTATATTTTCATGCTCAAATATTTTAATATGCAATATTAAGGTACGAATGTGAAGAGTATGCTTGATTTAGAATCAAAATGATTTTTAGGTTTAAATAATAATTTGCATTGTATAAAGAATGGGTAAATCACATATATTATCTGGCAGGATCTTTCAACTGAATGTTTCTCAAGTTTATTGGTTTTATAAAAGGCGCGATATATATATATATATATAGTGGATATTTGTTATTTCCGAGTGAATAACAGATTATATTATATATTCTGTGATGAATTATAGAAATTTCCAAGTTTGAGAAAATCTATAACATATCCCTTCCTCTACTGTGCTATCTCGCCTAATGCGCAAGATAGCACAGTAGCCAAATGTTATGAACTAAACGATAGACGTCACGATATTACGTCACAAATTGACGTCATAATATTACTCCGCGCTGTCGCCAAAGGAGTGACAGAAGAAGGAATACTTTTGTCAAAAGACGATTGGAAAGAAATTCATCACATAATATATATTATATAGTTTAATTAACATTTTTGTCGTGATACGGAAAATAATTCACTCGTGAGAAATATTCTTGCGATATAGAAACTCGTGCGAAAACGCACTCGTTTCTATATCGCAAGAATCTTTCTCACTCGGGAATTATTACCCGTATCACTTCAACAATGTTAATTAAACTCTATTTATTTCACCGAGAAGTGTGAAAACGATGCGAAGCATGAGTGAAAATATTGGAAGTTTGATCACTTCGAGATGAAATAAATACTAGTATATACGGTTTCTGTATTTTGATTATGTGCTTTGTACCATGTGTGGTTCCCAGCAAGAATATGGCCACTACCTATCCCAAGTAGATGTGTAAAATCCCCACAAATTATTGTTCATTTTGTCATGTTCATTAAAGGTCTTCATCATCCCTGTATTGTTTCAGGCGCTTCTAACGAGGTGGCAAAACAACAATGAAAATGGAATGTCTACAATAGACTGCAGCAACTCTGCAGTTCTGTAGGTTCTAGGCCCATTCTGCATATTGTTATCTAGATGTAAATGGAGAGTGGGCCTGGAATGTTCATTCCTGTTGGCGCCATATAACCTTTTTGTGCTGATGCGCCGTAAATCCCCAGTTCCATTATGTGCTTTGTGATGTATAAATAATGGTAAAATCACTTAATTCACCGTTTATATGTACACACTACACAGTTATCCAGAAAAACAGGTATCTAATTCATATAATAGAAGTCGAGCAATTTTCAAATTTATAGCCTTTTCAAACATGTTTAAGCATTTTTGTGGCATATTAACTATTATTTCATTGAGGATAATGCGTATATGTTAATGAAGATGCTGTTTATTAGTAATTGTATTTTGTTTTTAAAAAAAAATGCTTGAAAATGCTTAACCAGTAGCATGTCAGGGACACACAGCAATCTTGAAATATTTATTTAGGCATTGGACTGAGCACCTTGAACCAGTAGCAATATGACTTTAAACTTGCTCACAAATAAATTATAATTAAAAGGAAATAAAACTTGAAATATGTAAAGACCATTCCATTTATGTGACAAAGGGGTGTTTTGGGGGAAATGACTGATCAGCAGCCAGACATTGAAAACCATGATCAGCCTGCGTGTTACTCACATGCTGATCTAGGTTTACAATGGACGCAGAGGCTATCCATTATAGCCGTGCTTAGCAGGTTAAGGGTTAAATACTTATTCGAACTAAATTGCATGTAAATTGTTACCATAATCAACCCGAATACTTATAATAATCCGGCACTGTTTGTGAAAACATACATAAACAGATTTGCCCCTTGTCCCAGTACAGCATTGCCCCTTTATTTTAACCCTTAACCCGCTAAGCACGACTATAATAGCCTTTGCGTCCATTGTAAACCCAGATCAGCCTGCGAGTAACTCCAAACACCCCTTTGTCCCATAAATGGAATGGTATTAATTCAAAGAAAGAACAGTCCATTATATATATCTAGGCACTAGCAACATTTCAATACAACTTTGCCAAACAGGGTCCCTTTAATACAGGTGTCACTTCAATAAAAACAGGGTTTCATACGACATGTTTGTAGTTATATTATATAAAATCTGTTATATGTCTGTATGGAGTGGATCTTGAGAATCATTTTACATTCGTCTTGAATCAGACTACAAAGTTTACACAATATTCAAGTTTGTAACAGTAAGTTAAAATATAGGCAAATATGGTTATTAAACATTTGCACAAAGTAGAACACTTTTGAGTTTTGCTGTTTACGTTTTAACGCTTTAATATATTAATTGTCTAATATTGCAAAATGTGCATTTTTATGCCAAATATGCTTTCAACACAGCAATATATATAAAAAAAAAAAATTGTGCTTTTTTTTTCTTCAGTATGTAGTATTTCTCAAATACATGTGTAGTTCAAAACAATTTTATTTTGTCATATTTGTAATTTTCCAGTACAACGCATCATTTGTAAAACCCGATATAAAAAAAGAAAGAGGTAAATAGGTAATTACATGTATGGTTTAATGTTTGTTTTTAACAAATTAATGCTCTCAAGATTTGAATAAACACTATTTTATGAATACAACTGCATTGTTTTTCTATTCTGTTACCATTATAATGGAGGCTTAAAGACCAGGGTTGAGTATAAAAAAGCCCAAAATGGCCCTGGCAGACCATAAAAAATTGTTGGTTTGCTGTTTCCCTACTTACCCATGAAAAAGCGCCCTACCCAAAACTTTTTATAGCAGTTCTTTAAGATATCTTTTTTTTTTACTATTTTCAGTATATTTTTATTTCATTTTTAAAGGTTTTTATTGTCTTGGCAAAAAAAATGTTTTTCACCTACCTACCTACCCACTTATAAAATCCAGGGTCAGGAAACAGCAAACAAATATATTTTTAAGGATGGCCCCGAGAGAAACTTTTCTGATCATTTTATGCATTATGCTGCTCAGAGAGGTTTAATCACAAATTTCTAAATAACAAAGCATTTTTGAACCATAAATTTTGGCATGCAAATAAACTAAACGTTACTTTATACAAATATATCAAAATAATTATATGATGTACTTATTTTCCATACATTCTAGAACAAAACTTTTATTCCTGTCAAATTTTGAATGTTGGTGCATTTAATAGCTGTACCTATAAAAAAAATAAGATCCGTGATTGGTCAGAATGCTGAAACCCTTATCTTGAAGCAGACGAAATACTAACTGGCTATAGTGTATTCATAATGGTGGTAGGGACTACCGAAGGCTGGGGTTTAAGCATATTTCATTTGTCAAATTGTACACAAAACATTGTTCAAAGAAGGAAAGCAAAATTGTTTTTAGAAGGTTTGACAATAATTAATAAATCACAATTTTATTTCCAACTGCTTTGATTTGCCATGTCAGTAACTTGGTAGACTCATAGACATGATTGATGTCCATGGTAGGCTATGGTAGACTGAACAGTACTGGATAAAAGAAACCTCCCGATGTGTTTATATGCATGGATTAAAATCTGTAGAATTCCGTTGGCTTAAGCGCGGACTTAAATCCTTTTTTCGGATCAAATAAATTTACTCTCTTTGTTCCCTTCTTTTTCTGCTCTGGCACAAGATTCATAAATCTGTCAAACACAGAGAGAGAATGTCGTCCATTTATAATCCTGTGAAATAATATTTCTCTCTGAGATCGAGAACTGAGTCGTTTTTCCATCCCATGTTTCTTGATGCGCTTCAAAGCATTCGGCCTGTAATGGATTCGCTGAATTGTTCTAACACTTTCGAAATTATACGATGGAGCAGACGGGTTATTTTGGAGAAGTGTAGAACTACTTTCTTGCCGAGTCATTCCGGTGTTGTGTTGCCATGATGACGGGGTGTTTATGACTGGTCGCTGAAGCGTAGACATACTACTGACACAAGTTCTGAAAATGGAAACAGCATAATTATGTTATACTGTTGGCAAAATGCAAGGGTAAACAATTACAAAACGAGGCCACTGCCACAGGCCGTCTTCTCAAGGTCAAGTTCATAAGTTGGAGTGTAGGGGATGGTGAAATGTGGGGTGTGAGGTGGTAAGCTAAGGTAGACGTTCGTTGACTCTCCTCTCGGCCTGATTATCGGACCCTCCTCAGAGTCAGGGGTGGAGCAATAAAATGGGCGGAGCTGACTGATATTGCAACACGGCGTTGGTGTTTTTTTCATGTTGGAATGGGAATTAGTATGAACAGCAACGACAGCATATGTATGCGTATATGTTAATCCATCCACTTGAGATAGAGATAATATACTACAAACAGATGAAAATACATTTTGAAAAAGGCAACGTTAAATAACAGCTTGTTTTCAATTTCGGTAAACTTTACCCAGTATAATAGTAAGGTACCATAAAAGTAAGGTCCTTTTTAGCTCTAGAACTGATCAAAGATCAGTCAACGATCAGTAAAGCCTATGCCGTAGTTCCGTGTCCGTCGTTCCTTCGTCCGTCCGTTCGTAAACTGTTGTTTTTAGCTCTACTGATCAGAGATTAGCAGAGCTTATGCCGTGGTGCGGCGTCCGTCGTCCGTCCGTCTGTCTGTCTGTAAACTTTCTTTTTGTAGCGACTAATCCTCTGAAACTACTAAATGAATTTTCATGAAACTTTACAGAAATGTTGCCCATGAAGTCTAGTTGATCCTAGCTAAAATGCATGTTAATGTGAAATCCAAGATGGCCACCAGATCTAAAAATAGATTTTTAAAAATCATTTTTGTAGCGACTACTTCTTGAAAACTATAAGTGATATTGATATTGGACTTTTTCTAAAATGATCAGTATTGAATATGTTGATCCTTGTCGAAAATTGTTTTGATGCGAGTTAAACATGGCCGCCAGCGGCCATCTTTGTTTACATAGAGTTATATAATGAAAACTTGTAGCGACTACTTCTCTGAAACTACTTGACGGATGTTCATGAAACTTCACAGGAATGTTGCTCTTGATGTCTAGTTGACCCTAGCCAAATTTCAGGTCGACCGAAAATTCAAGATGGCCGCCACGTCTAAAAACAGATTTTCAAAAAACGAATTTGTAGCGACTACTTCTTGAAAACTATAAGTGGTATTGATATGGGACTTTTTCTAAAATGATCAGCATGACATGATGTTGGTCCTTGTCGAAAATTATTTTGATTCGATGTTAAACATGGCTGTCAGCGGCCATCTTTGTTTACATAGTGTTATCCACTTAAAACCTGTAGCGACTACTCCTCTGTAACTACTCCACGGATGTTCATGAAACTTCACAGGAATGTTGCACTTGATGTATAATTGAACCTAGCAAAATTTCAGGTCGACCGAAAATTCAAGATGGCCGCCATGGCTAAAAATAGATTTTCAAAATACATGTTTGTAGCGACTACTTCTTGAAAACTATAAGTGATATTGATATAGGACTTTTTCTAAAATGGTCAGTATGAACTTGTGTTGATCCTTGTTAAAAATTATTTTTATTTGATGTTAAACATAGAGTTATATAATGAAAACTTGAAGCGACTACTCCTCTGAAACTACTTGATGGATTTTCATGAAAATTCGCAGGAATGCTGATCTAGCTATCAAAAATCTGTCAGTAGAGCTTCAATGTCATTGACCTCTTGTTTTGTAGCGACTACTCCTCTGAAACTACTGGATGGGTTTTCATGAAACTGTAAAGGAATGTTGCCCGTGATGTCTAGTTCCTAGCAAAAATTCACGTTGATATGAAATCCAGTATCGAGGCCGCCAAAGCCAAACACAGATTAAAAAACAAGATTGTAGAGCCTACTCCTTGAAAACTATAAGCGATATTGATATGGGCCCTTTTCTAAAAGGTGGATCAGCATGACATGATGTTCGACTTTTTCGATCGGAGTTTAACAAGGCTGCCAGCGGACATCTTCGTTACTTAGAGTTAATATAGTAAAAACTTGTAGCGACTACTCCTCAAACTATTTAACGTATTTTCATGAAACTTTACAGAAATGTTGCTCTTGCTGTATAGTAAACATAGCAAAATTTCAAGTCGGCCGGAATTTCAAGATGGCCGCCACAACTAAAAATAGATTCTTAAAAACAAGTTTGTAGTGACTACTTCTTGCAAACTATAAGAGATATTGATATGTTTTCTTCTTTCTAAAATGAGCAGCTTGACAAGATGTTTGTCCTTGTCGAAAATAATTTTGATTCGACATTTAACATGGCTGCCAGCGACCATCTTTGTTTGCATAGAGTTATATATTAAATGATGAAAGTGACTACTCCTCTGAAACTATATAACGGATTTTCAACTTCACAGGAATGTCGCACTTTTTATCTAGTTGATTCTAGCAAAATGACAGGTAGGCCACAAATTCATGATGGCCGCAACAGCTAAAAATAGATATTTAAAAAACAAGATTGTAGCGACTACTTCTTGAAAACTACAAGTGATATTTATGAGGGACTTTTCCTATAATGATCAGCATGACATGATGTTGGTCCTCGTTCGAAATCATTTAGATTCGTCATCAAAAATGGCTGCCAAAGGCCATCTTTGTTTGCATAGAGTTATATAGTAAAAAATGGTAGCGACTACTCCTCTGAAACTACATGACTGATTTTCATGAAACTTCACAGGAATGTTGCACTTGATGACCAGCTGATCCTAGCAAAACATCAAAAACAAATTTGTACTTCTTGAAAACCATAAGTATTATTGATATGGGACTTTTTTTTATAAGCTATGTCCATGTCTATAATCTATACATTTATATATGTATAATCCTGATTTATATCGGACTCTCCTCAGAGTCAGGCTACATCAAACCTAGTAACGACAGTGTATATACTATATCCATGTATATATCTATACTCCTGATATAGATCGGACTCTCCTCAGAGTCAGGTTACATGAAACCTAACAACTCCAGTGTAAAATACTATATCCATGTATATATCTATAGTACCCATATATACCGGACTCTCCTCAGAGTCCGATTACATAAACCTAACAACTATATTCATGTATATATCTATACTCCTGATATAGATCGGACTCGCTCAGAGTCCGGTTATATAAAACCAAACATCTCCCGTGTCTATACTCTATCCATGTATATATCTATACTCCTGATATATAATGGACTCTTCTCAGAGTCAGCTTACATAAACCTAGCAACTCCAGTGTCTATATATACTATATCCATTTATATTTCTATATACCTGAAATATATCGGACTCTTCTCAGAGTCAGGTTACATAAACCTAACATCTCCAGTGTCTATACTATATCCATTATTATATCTTACTCCTGATATAGATCGGACTCTCCTCAGAGTCAGGTTATATAAAAGCAAACATCTCCAGTGTCTATACTCTATCCATGTATATATCTATACTCCTGATACATATCGAACTCTTCAAGGAGTCAGGTTACATGAACTTAACACCGCCAATGTCTGTATTCTATCCATTTATATATCTGTACTCCTGATATATATCTCAGAGACAGCTAGGTTAGGTAAACCTAACAACTCCAGTGTCTATACAATATCCATTTATATTCTGTACTCCTGATATATTTCGGACTCTCCTCAGAGTCGGGTTACATAAACCTAACAACTCCAGTGTCTATACTATATCCATTTATATTCTATACTCCTGATATATTTCGGACTCTCCTCAGAGTCAGGTTACATAGACCTAACAACACCAGTGTCTATACTCTATCCATTTATATTCTATACTCCTGCCTGATATATTTCGGACTCTCCTCAGAGTCAGGTTACATAAATCTAACAACTCTAGTGCCTATACTATATCCATTTATATTCTATACTCCTGATATATTTCGGACTCTCCTCAGAGTCAGGTTACATAAACCTAACAACACCAGTGTCTATACTATATCCATTTATATTATATACTCCTGATATATTTGGGACTCTCCTCAGAGTCAGGTTACATAAACCTAACAACTCCAGTGTCTATACTATATCCATTTATATTCTATACTCCTGATATATTTCGGACTCTCCTCAGAGTCAGGTTACATAAACCTAACAACACCAGTGTCTATTCTCTATCCATTTATATTCTATACTCCTGATAACGATCGGACTCTCCTCAGAGTCAGGTTACATAAACCTAACAACACCAGTGTCTATACTATATCCATTTATATTCTATACTCCTGATATATTTCGGACTCTCCTCAGAGTCAGGTTACATAAACCTAACAACACCAGTGTCTATACTATATCCATTTATATTCTATACTCCTGATATAGATCGGACTCTCCTCAGAGTCAGGTTACATAAACCTAACAACACCAGTGTCTATACCATATCCATTTATATTCTATACTCCTGATATAGATCGGAGTCTCCTCAGAGTCAGGTTACACAAACCTAACAACACCAGTGTCTATACTCTATCCATTTATATTCTATACTCCTGATATATTTCGGACTCTCCTCAGAGTCAGGTTACATAAACCTAACAACTCCAGTGTCTATACTATATCCATTTATATTCTATACTCTTGATATAGATCAAGAGCCATAACTCCTCTGTTACTGGTCAGACAAACAGCTAAAAAAATAAAATAAAAAAAAATAAAAAAATAAAAATAAAAAAAATAAAAATAATAATATAAAAAAGAAAGTCATAAAATCTGGTAAAGTTTGGCAAAGTTCAGATACAAAATGAAGGCCATATGACGAGGCAAATTATAGGATTTTTAACAAAATCAAGGGCCATAACTCTGCTATTACTGGTCTGATCTGGCTGGTTTTCAAACTTGACCGAGCTTTCATTGTCATTAACAATCTGATAAAGTTTGGTAAAGATCGGATAAAAAATGAAGGCCCTATCGTCTTAACAATGCAAAATAAAACATTTTGAACTAAATCAAGGGCCATAACTCCGCTGTTACTGGTGAGATATAAATGGTTTTCGAACTTTCCGAGCTTTCATTGATAATATGAATAAGGCACTGCCTCATAGCGAGCTCAACTCATTAAAAAAACACACTGGAATGCAAATGAAAACAATCATCAGAACAGTATGGTTAAATAGAGCCACCTCAGTGAGAGGTGAAGAATAAAAATTAATCATTAAGCCCTGCTCTACTCTTACTGTCAGAAAGATTGTAATAATTATTTAACATGCAGACAGAATAGCCTTTGGTAGTTTGGACCTTCTATTTACCATCCCCATCAGACGGACAAAGCCAGGGGAAAATGTCTTGCGCAAGATGCTTGACCTTGAACTTAAGTGATGTTCACGCCCAATATATTAATGATATGGTAAGGGTTTCATCTCATTATCTAAAATCGTTGGACAGCTTATTGGAATGAACACCAGAAGTACATCAGTATTCACACTGACCTTGAACATGTAAACTTCAATTTAATGTGCAACACACGGTCTGTTGAAAACACATAGGCAAATTAGGTTGCTCTCATTATTTTAAGAGCTAATTATGATCTATGAAGATACTAGCTCTTTAAAAAAAAAAAAAGGGGTTTAGGAGTATGATTGGACATGAAAACTGCATGACCTTGAATAAAGGACCCATAGATGTGTATGCTACTTACCACATGGACCGGACAAGAACATTTTTGTTAAGGGCAATTGAAATAAAACTTAAATCGTTTTTGTTTGTTTGGCGTGTAATGTCATTTTCCAGCACATTTTAGGCTATGTATGATGGTCAACATTTTTTAGTGGTGGAAGCAGACCACTCACTTATTCCTGTGTAGAAGATGTAAGACACATACTTTATACTTCCCGTCTTCCATAAGAATCGACACTTACAAGTCGAGCTCCCAGTGGGATTCGAACCCGCAGCGTTGAGATGGTTTCCAATGCAGCATCTTTACCCTCTCAACCACGGATACGCTACAAAAAATCAAATCATGTCTGGGTAACGTACTTGAACTCACTCACTTCTCACCAATCTCACTAGACGAATGCAGCTCGGGTTCGCTTCTCCGTCTCCTCATTGTACGCGAAAAAATGTAAGAGTTTATTTTGTACTATTTTGAGATGGTGGTAATCCGACGGATTCTTGACTAAGTAGCTTGTATGTTTTGTTTTTGTTTTCAGCGCTTATATTTTTTGCAATGATCTCTTGTGGAATGTCATAACTTAATATCAATTACTAAATAACTGATCAATGGCCAAAATTGATTGTTTGGTATATCACTTATTCCACTATTGTATCCATCAACCACAGATAACTGCGCCTCATTAATGGTACATGTATATCCAGTCCTTTTTAGTTTGGTTGCAAGTTCAAGCCATCCGTTGCAGGTTATTAATGCTGAGTTCTACTATTAAAGCAGAACGCAGTCATAAACAACCACAAACAATGGAAGACTGACACATACTATATTCTTTTCTTGGACATTCCTGAACATTCAGGACATCTAAGGGTGCAGCTTAAATAAGGCAGAAGTGGCACGGAAAAATATAAAAGAGATTAAAAACAACAACAACAAAAACACATATTTTCAAAACACAGTTTTATAACCGATTCAGTAAACACTATTGATAGCATTTGTCTAAAATGTCTTAATTTCTGAAACGGTTGTGACACAGCATGGTAGACTTTAAATCTAGAGATCTTACTTGCACCACTGGGTGGTTCAATGTGCCCATGGGAATGCATTTAATTTTTTAGCTTTGTCTTTTTGATGTGGACATAAACTGTTTGAATGCTGTGTTATGTTTACATCATTTAGAACTTTTTAGGCTATATATGACAAGTCTATTTTTTGTGGTAGAAGCAGATCCATTTTTTTCTTGGGTATAACCAGGACTGTATACCTCCAGCCGTCCGTGATTATTGACACTTATTATTCAAGCTTACAGTGGGATTCAAACCTGTAGCTTGAGAGACGAGAAAGTTTTAGATGCAGCCTCTTTACTATCCCGGCCAAGGATGCGCCGGACATAAAGTGGGCAGTCCCGTGTATTAAAGGTTATATGATTCCTATATATCCTTCTCCTCTGCCTGGGGCGGCTTTAAATAACCTTAGACAATGTGTTGATACACCATTAAAAAAATACATGTTCAAGAAGCTACTGTATAACACTGCAAAAAGGAAAATATTGCCTAGTAGAGGGATGTTAACAAGCATGTACTGGAGTCAGGCCAATGAAAAACTAGATTCTAATCCATCGAAGAATTGATTTTTTAAGGATTTAATTCAATATTTAGATCTTTCAACAGGCTATGCAAAATATTAGGCTAGTTTAAAGTGCGTGAAGTCCGAGACACTTCTCGCTAAATTTAAACTAGCTTAAATGTTTTTCATAACCCGTAAAAATATAGAAATATTGAATTTAATCCTTTTATATACTTGGTAACAGTGACGTTGGCAACCTTGCACGCTTTTTTATAGCAACTTACGACAGTTCTCAAGTTAGTCAAACGAATAAACTATACCTTTTTTGCTTTAACTCTGCCCAAAACGTAAAAGTGTTATTTCACTGGGAATTTAAATGCAGCAAATAAACGTGTTTCATTTAAGGTCAATGCAATAGCAATATTGAGTTTGAACGGTGGTAATGAATGGCAACTTTACCATAAATAAATTCATGGTAAATTTTCCATTCACTTTGCATTTATGGTAAGTTTGCCAACCATTACCGTCGTTAAAACCCCAGGAATACCGAAAACTAGTGAATCAATTCTTAAATACACATTATTTACCTGTTGTTATAGTATCAATAATAATGTGCCTTGGGAGGTTGGTAATGATAAAATCATCGATAGTGGAAGAAAGATAAAATATCATCAGTGTATTCAGTTTAGAACACAGAATAGCCATTTTCTATTCAGACACCAAATTTAGCAATTAGCTCCATAAACTGAAAATTATTTGAAAATAGACGCGTATATAATTTTTTCTGAGGAGAGTCCAATATATATCAAAGTTATATATACATAAATGTGTAGATTATAGAATGTGTAGATGAGTGGTTTTGTATAACCTGTATCTGAGGAGAGTCCAATATATATCAAAGGTATATATACATAAATGACAAAAATGTATAGTTATATAAACTGTGCAGATGGGTGGTTTTATATAACCTGACTCTGGGGAGTCCAATATATATCAAAGGTTAAGGGACATAAATGTATGGCTTATAGACCATGGAGGTGGGTGGTTTTATATAACCTGACTCTGAGGAGAGTCCAATATATATCAAAGGCTTAGGGACATAAATGTATGGCTTATATACCATTGTTAATTCTAAGGTTTATAGACCGTCCGCCAACTAAAACGCCAAGGCTTATAGACCATGGAGATGGGTGGTTTTATATAACCTGACTCTGAGGAGTCCAATATATATCAAAGGTTTAGGGACATAAATGTATGCCTTATAGACCATGGAGGTGGGTGGTTTTATATAACCTGACTCTGAGGAGAGTCCAATATATATCAAAGGTTTAGAGACATAAAAGTATGGCTTATAGACCATGGAGGTGGGTGGTTTTATATAACCCGACTCTGAGGAGAGTGCAATTTATATCAAAGGCTTAGGGACATAAATGAATGGCTTATAGACCATGAAGATGGGTGGTTTTATATAACCTGACTCTGAGGAGAGTCCAATATATATCAAAGGTTTAGGGACATAAAATTATGGCTTATAGACCATGGAGGTGGGTGGTTTTATATAACCCGACTCTGAGGAGAGTCCAATATACATCAAAGATTTAGGGACATAAATGTATGGCATATATACCATGGAGGTGGGTGGTTTTATATAACCTGACTCTGAGGAGAGTCCAATATATATCGAAAGTTTAGGGACATAAATGTATGGCTTATAGACCATGGAGGTGGGTGGTTTTATATAACCTGACTCTGAGGGGAGTCCAATATATATCAAAGATTTAGGGACATAAATGTATGACTTATAGACCATGGTGGTGGGTGGTTTTATATATCCCGACTCTGAGAGAGTCCAATATTCTTCAAAGATTTAGGGACATAAATGTATGGCTTATAGACCATGGAGGTGGGTGGTTTTATATAACCTGACTCTGGGAGAGTCCAATATACATCAAAGATTTAGGGACATAAATGTATGACTTATAGACCATGGAGATGGGTGGTTTTATAAAACCTAACTCTGAGGAGTCCAATATATATCAAACGTTTAGGGACATAAATGTATGTCTAATAGACCACGGAAATGGGTTGTTTTATATAACCTTACTCTGAGGAGAGTCCAATATACATCAAAGATTTAAGGACATAACTGTATGGATTATAGACCATGGAGGTGGGTGGTTTTATATAACCTGACTCTGAGGAGAGTCCAATATATATCAAAGGTTTAGGGACATAAAATTATGGCTAATAGACCATGGAGGTGGGTGATTTTATATAACCTGACTCTGAGGAGAGTCCAATATATAACAAAGGCTTAGGGACATAAATGTATGGCTTATAGACCATGGAGGTGGGTGGTTTTATATAACCTGACTCTGAGGAGAGTGCAATATATATCAAAGGCTTAGGGATATAAATGAATGGCTTATAGACCATGGAGGTGGGTGGTTTTATATAACCTGACTCTGAGGAGAGTCCAATATATATCAAAGGTTTAGGGACATAAAAGTATGGCTTATAGACCATGGAGGTGGGTGGTTTTATATAACCTGACTCTGAGGAGAGTGCAATATATATCAAAGGCTTAGGGACATAAATGAATGGCTTATAGACCATGGAGGTGGGTGGTTTTATATAACCCGACGCTGTGGAGAGTCCAATATATATCAAAGGTATATATACATAAACGACAAAAATGTATAGATTATAAACTGTGCAGATGGGTGGTTTTATATAACCTGACTCTGAGGAGAGTCCAATATATATCAAAAGTTTAGGGACATAAAAGTATGGCTTATAGACCATGAAGGTGGGTGATTTTATATAACCTGACTTCGAGGAGAGTCCAATATATATCAAAGGCTTAGGGGCGTAAATGTATGGCTTATAGACCATGGAGGTGGGTGGTTTTATATAACCCGACTCTGAGGAGAGTCCAATATATATCAAAGTTATATATACATAAATGTGTAGATTATAGAATGTGTAGATGAGTGGTTTTGTATAACCTGTCTCTGAGGAGAGTCCAATATATATCAAAGGTATATATACATAAATGACAAAAAAGTATAGATTATAAACTGTGCAGATGGGTGGTTTTATATAACCTGACTCTGAGGAGAGTCCAATATATATCAAAGGTACATTCACATAAGTGTAAAGATTACAGACCCTGGATATGGATGGTTATATAACCTGCATCTGAGGAGAGTTCAATATATATGAAAAGTTTATATTCATCAACGTATAGATTATATATCTAGGAGATGGTGGTTTATATAACCTGACTCTGAGGAGAGTCCAATATATATCAAAGTTATATATACATAGATGTGTAGATTAAAGAATGTGCAGATGAGTTGTTTTGTATAACCTGTCTCTGAGGAGAGTCCAATATATATCAAAGGTATAGATACACGAACAACATAAATGTATAGATTATAAACTGTGCAGATGGGTGGATTTATATAACCTGACTCTGAGGAGAGTCCAATATATATCAATGGTACAAAGACATACGTGTACAGATTACAGACCCTGGATATGGAAGGTTATATATATATAACCTGACGCTGAGGAGAGTCCAATATATATATATAGGTATATATACATAAATGTATAGATTACAGACCCTGGATTATATATGTGGAGATGGGTGGTTAACCTGACTCTCAGGAGAGTGCAGTATATATCAAAGGTATATATCTATATAAATCTATAGATTATATACCTTGGATTGTTTTTTTTATATAACCTGACTCTGAGGAGAGTCCAATATATATCAAAAGAATATACATAAATGTATAAACTGTGGAGATGGGTGATTTTATATAACCACTCTGAGGAGAGCCCAAAATAAATCAAAGTTATATATACATAAATGTATAGATTATAAACTTTGGAGATGGGTGGTTTTATATAACCCGACTCCGAAACGAATCCAATATATATCAAAGGTATATATACATAAATATATAGATTATAGAACCTGGAGATGGGTGGTTTGATATAACCTGTATCTGAGAAGAGTCCAATATATACCAAAAGTTTAGATACATAAATATAAACATTATAAACACTGAAGTAGTAGGTTTTTATACATCAGTTGAACCCGACTCTAAATCCGTAAAAGACTCTAAACACCCTGCAGATAGGTGGTAAAATATAACCTGACCCTGCGCGGTGTCCAATATATATCAGGAGAATAGATAAATGCATGCATATATTATGCACTGCGGATGGGTGTTTTTATATAAAAAATTTCATAAAATTGGGATTTGGAGGTAATATTTTACTGACAAAAGTTATCAAAAGGTAAATCCTTTCTTAAAGTTGACATGAATGTTTTGTCTATTTTCCACACATCTGAGTAAGGTTAACCGATCATACTCGCGCGATGTCCGGTTCCCCTCCATGGCTGTGATGGTAATGAAGCTGTATTTGAAACTTTCTCAATGCTCATCACTGCTTGTTCGAATCCCACTGGGAGAAAGTGTAAAGTCTTACCGATGGCATGAGGTATATGGTACTGGTACAGTACTCTTCCAGGAAAAGGTAGGTGGTCTGTTTCCTCCATGTAATTGACAAATATAGCCTAAAATGTTCTGAAAAGCAACCAAACAACCAACCGGGTTCATGTGGATAGTGGAATTGATTCAAAAGAGATTCATTGCATGATAGTTCAAATTTCTTTCTAAATAACAACAATTAACATAACAACTGATAACAATGGATGTAAATAAAACATGTTTTGCCGAACCAGCATACTGTACATAGTCGTTAACTGGCAGTCCTTTATTAAGAGCTGTTCTAGTAGGACTCAGATGGGGACTTGGGGTGTATGGAAATAGATAGTTTTATAAGCGCGTTACTACTGTCTCGCCACAGAGCTAGCTTGTATGGTGACATCGGTAGAGCGTCCGCTTCACATGCAAGGAGTCCCCGAGTTCAATCCCTTTGTGCTTAAATATTTATGTGTAATTTTTCCAGTCCTATTACACTATTATTTTCACAGCTAGAATCAGTTATCATCGATTAACGTCCCTTCACAAGCTTAAAAAAATGTTTTGCTCAGATAACAACAGGGCGATATTAGATTCACATCTGTGGCCGGGATGGTAAAGACGCTTCATTTGAGGGGAGTCAGTGGTGTAATGATGGGAAGTACTGTCATACCAGCGGTCCGGGTTTGCTTCCCGACTGCAGTTTATTTCCCAACTGGTGTTCAGTGCTGGGTGATTACCCATTGGGTACTGTAACAGAATTGAATTGAATGTTGTTTAACGGCTCATCAACACAATATAGGTTATTTAGAGCTGCCCCAGAGAGACGGGAAGGATACATAGGAATCCGGAAACCGTGCCCTACTCTTATTATCGAATAGATTCCTATGGTTCTTTAACGTGCTCGGAGGATAGACCGATACACGGGACCGCCCGGTTTACATCCCCATCCGACGGATGAGGCTAAGGGAAAGTGTCTTGCCAGTTGCCCAAGAACACACCGACGAAACTCAGTGTCAGTGGCAGTAACAGTACTATCCTAGACTGGATGCCGTAAATACACAAATCCCGAGGGCTCGACTGGAAATAAGTTTTTCAATCCATCCGACTACCCTCTTTAAAAAATGTTAACCTCCTCGCCACTGACTGCTGCAGTTTTATATCAGACTGGGCGCTTGACTTTTAAGTGAGACAGCGTCCTCTATTAACCATGACAGACCTTTTTGGATTAAAAAAATAATATTTAATCCATATTAACTACTCAAACGAGAAAAGAAAAACAAAAATAATGCCTTTTAAATTATCAAAATCCATTTAGTAATAAAAAAGTTATTGCAGTTTAAACTCTTAACATCTTTTATTTTTATCTGCCAGATTTTGTGTATAAACAACCCGCGTCATCAGCTAAGTGTGTATTGCGCTCTACTACTTTCATACAGTTACGTGTAACACCCCACAGGAACTGGTCACTTTTATTTTTTGCTTTCTATTATTATAATTGACAATTATAATAATAGAAGGCAAAAATTAAAAGTGACCAGTTCCTGTGTAACACCCGTTTTAGTTGTAGGCATTGCGGTAAAATGCGCTAATAGATAAAAACAAAAGACAACATACTTTTTAAAGAGTAAAAAAAATGCTTTCCAATGGTATATGACCGCCCCTTCACATCGGATTATTTCTATGTGAAACTATGCCTCAAAGTTGATCGAACTTTGACCTCGATTTAAAAATAGAATGAATCAAAATTTTCCACTGCATTTTATTGTCATATATTACCCATAGTTCCATGTAACATTATCATCTAATTTGAATAATGAATTTCATTGGTTATCCAAAGAAAACACCATTACATCACAAGCACCCTTCTGCCAGGAGCTAAAAATAGCGAACAGGTTTTCCGAAATCCGTCGCGCATGCAATTTTCAGAAAACGTTTCTTCTATGATACTGGCTAGAAATTTACAGGTTAAGACATCAAAGTTATAAATCTGACTTTAATTGACAATATGACTTTATTCTGATAATTTTTAAGCCATTATTAACAGAGATATTGGTTATTAAACTTGACCTATTTTGCATTGAGGCAGATAGGAAACTCAAATATGGCGGATCTTCTGTCATGGTTACAGGCTCTATGGTTCTATTTCTAAAACATTTGGCCTTCTTTATCGCTTCTTTACCACTTTCCTATGTGTAACAGTCAAGCCTGCATTTCAAATTGCAGAAAGGATTTATCCATAAAATTATGGATGAATTCTTGATTGCAGA
Organism: Cyrtodaria siliqua; assembly: GCA_037043455.1. Taxonomy (NCBI): domain Eukaryota; kingdom Metazoa; phylum Mollusca; class Bivalvia; order Adapedonta; family Hiatellidae; genus Cyrtodaria; species Cyrtodaria siliqua. The sequence goes on along the minus strand of JAWPHD010002004.1, from coordinate 60,966 downwards.
TAATAATTAATAGCGAGCACAGCTTGCGTCGCGAAGCGACGCGAGCGCAAGCGAGCTCCTATGGTATCATGCAGGCGAAAAGTAAACATACCAATCTATCCTTTTGAAAAGCCTTGGGTCATTTACGGCAGTTTATGGGCGACTTCAACCGTAAAGTAGAATATTTCGTTACGAAATTAACAAGATAAGCATTCGTAGAAATCATTAAGAATGGTGGATTCCAAGCAGAATGAGGTGAAAAAAACTTTAAAAACTTTTCTCGAACCCATCAAAAAATGACAATGAAATTGCATTTTTACCTATGTCGCCAAAACGGCCATTCACCGGAAGCGTAGCCCAAAGTGTTAACTTGCGCGTTGTTCATTGGCGAAAATTCGTCAACACATTTCACAATTTAATAAAAGTAGATTTCGTGTCGCAGAAATGTATATGTCTTGCTAACCGATTAGGATAAACAAATGATTTGATAACTACCGTTAAAAACAATCTTTCATTTGTTTATCATTATCGCTATCTCGTTTTCCCGTAAAGCCATAAATGCAATCGGAATTCTTCGCAGATTTCCGTATTCGGTCGTCTACTATTGTCAATCGGAACTGCCTCGTTGGATTCCGTCACTCGGGATTCCGACTCGGAGAGTACTCGTGGCCATATTGAACTATTTTCAAGAAACGACAACTCTGTTGTTGCGACCTCTTCAATTATAAGATAAACAAAATGGCGACTGCTGGCAAGTTACGAAAATGCGGTACATATTTATTTGTTTTATCAGGGAGTATTCATAAAGATTCCTGATATAATAATGTATTCATACTTAGGTAAACAATATGGTGATTCCCGTCAAACGTGGGCGCTTCTTAGTTTATTAAGAGGTTTCACCTCCTCTTCATCTAAAACTAAAAGTGCGAGCACATGGGCCCCACCAATATATACAGGGCAGGGTAGAGCTGGGGTGTCATTACCTTTATAAGAAAGCGGAACCCAGAGCAGAATAGCCGGGTATTTCTATTGATACTTGTATAAAATACTACTAGTAGTAAAGTATTTATGGTAGACCAGTCACAGTAGCAGGGAATGTAGCGACACAGCCAAACCATCTTTATTATTGAGAGTTTTGAAATACTTAAATAAGGGTGAAAGAATTATCAAAATCGGATGATAAACTAAGAAGATATGATCATTTGAAGTTTCTGTTGAAACGGTTATGGAAGCGGCCATTTTGAGAGCTATGACATCACGGTTTTAAATGACCATATATGGAATATTTATAAATATGAAAATGTACTGATTTATAGGGAAAAATGACAGCGACTGTATGAAAAATATGTAATACTTAATGGAAATAATGATTTATATCACCAGTAAAAACAATCATTCATTTGCAGTGATTTTCTTCGTTTAAATAATATTTATCTATATTCCATATATGGTAATATGGAACTATGACATCATAGTTCTAAAAATGGCGGCTCCCATATTCGTTTTAGAACAACATTTAAATGGTCATATCTTTTTTGTTTTATCATCCGATTTTGATAATTCTTTCACCTTTTCCCAAGTTTTTCCGAACTCTCAATAATACAGTTTGTTTGGCTGTGTCGCTACATTCCCTTTAATGACACCACTGGTAGAGTCGTCATTTGAGGAGTGGAGACTTGCCTTAGTCGCACGGGGATATGGGAAAAAGAAACGCGCAATAAAGGGAACACTGTCTGTCTGGAACAACAAGGAACACCACCAGGAACACTCCCACCCGTAATTAATGGAACCCAGATAGTTCGAATATGTCTGTGAAAATTCCTTAAACAGGTCTTAAGACTAAACGTTATATTGATATATTTAAATACATAGATTTAAAACTGAAAATAAAAAGTAGAAGTTATTTAAATTATACATGTGGATTAACCTAGAAAGTGACACATTTGTACAGACGGAATTACGCTGAAAGAGACAGTGACACGGTTTATCACTGCGACTTGATACTAAAAGGGATGTTGAAATTGTTTATTTAGTGGGATTTACACAAAAAGAGACAGTGAAATTATTTATACGTATGGATTTATCCGGAAATTGACAATGAAGATTCTAAACATGCGGATTTACGCTGAAAGCGACAGTGACGTTGTTATGTGGATTTACTCTGAAGGATCAGCAACGTCATTTATATATGTGGATTTTTTTTATATACTTTAGAAACATAATTAACCCATACCGTCGCAAGCGTGTTTTTTTTTTAAAATTGAGAAAAAATGCAGTAAAACATTCATTTCATAATTCTATCTTTGATACTGTTTACAGTAACTTATGTCAACCCATGCATTTAAAAGCGTTCTTATATTTTTATTTTTCATTTTTTTCTTTCTATTGACTATTGTTTTCTAAAAGTGATAAGTGAAGTTACTATATATGCAGATTTATCCTGAAATTAACAGAAGTCCCTGAATTCACCTGAAATTAACACTGAAGTTACTATGTATGCACATTTTTACCCTGAAATTAACACTGAAGTTAATATATATATGCGACGAAGTTATTTAATAATATATGCAAATTCAACCTGAAATTAACAGTGAAGTTACTATAATGTGGATTGACATTGGAAGAGACGGTGACATCATTTATATGTTGATTTACGCTGAAAGAAACGGTGATGTCATTTATATACGTGGGTTTACGCTGAAAGAGACCATGACATCATTTATATACGTGGATTTACGCTGAAAGAGACCGTGATGGTTTATATATACTATATGCACCTAATTAATTCTGTTTAAATTGTACAAAACAAATGAACGGGACAGTCACAAATTTTGTTTAATGCTGCCTACAGATACATCGTATGATACGTATCTAGTAGAAGGTTTAAAGCAGAGGAAATTATTTTAGTATTTATAGCAACAGGTTACACATTTTATATAACCATACCTAGAAGTTACTGGGCCCAAAAAAAATTAAGAAAGGTTACATCTGAATCGGGGAGCAGTGCCATAAATGTTTAATGTGCTGAAAAGGTTGATTCCGATTTACTGCATCCGTGGCTTGGATGGTTTGAAACCTCACCTCTCTCACTGCGAGTTGGAATAAATAAGAAAGTGTGTCCTTTCAGATGGGCAGAAGGTATACACTACTATTTCTACCCAGGAAAAAGTGGTGTGCCCCCACCATGGATGATATCGATCATCATATATGGCCTAACATGTGCTAAAAATGACGTAAATCATTCAAACAACCAGCCAACCGATTTACTGAACCACCAGGTTCATGTTGATGAACCTCATCTTACAGATGTTGCCAGCTATCCGTCAGATGACTCCCATCAGCCAACTCACATCTAAATCATTTCATGCTTAAATGTTATATTAATTGCTTATATAAATTTATGTTTTTATTAGGCACATATTTATATTTGCTTTATATTATAAGCACAACAAATGGGCGTCAGGGTTGTCATTAGTAGCCAATTGCCGATCAAAATTATCGGTTAAAATGGTGTTTTGCCTTAACTTGTATTTAAAATATGTGAAATTGACTTTGTTGATCCCTCGTCAAATTGTTTGGAATTCAAAATGAATCCCTATTGCCAGGGCTAAATCTAGTTTATGGTAATTACTTTGCTGTGAAATTAGGAACTTCAGTTTAATTTTTTAGTTCATTTGCTCTTAGTACAAACATGTACCACTTCTATGGTGTAATCAGTAAACACGTCTATCCTTTTAGGGTAGAAGACCCAGGTTCAAATCCTGGTGGGAGTAAATTTGTTTGGAAAAAGAGCTGGATTATTATTTTTTTTAAGTATTTCTAAATTTTGAATTTAATTCAACGTAATCAAATTCAATTTAAACAATCGAATATCATAAGTTACAGCATGTCTGGAAACGACCACGAGGGAAAGAAGCTATTACAAGACAATGGCCCATTTAGCAATAAAATCTTTCATGAGGCCCTCTTTTTCTTCTTTGAAAGCCGTTTCCCTCTTTTGGTTTTGCAATAATGAGCCTCTTATAAAATATTTTACCTAATATTGTTATGCATTGAATGCTCTTAGAAGACAGTGGCCCAGTTAGTAAAATTATCTTCCCTGAGGCCCTCTTTTCAATTCATCATCTTTAAGGCCCTATTATATTACCCTTTGGTTTTAAAATGAAAAACAATGTTATTTTGCTACAATAATAGGTCTTTTTTAAATATGTTTACCATATATTTACAAAAATCTTCCCTGAGGCCCTCTTTTGTCCATATTCTTCTCTTTTTGCTATGACCTTACGGCTTTGCCCTTTAAATCTTGGTAGCCAAACAGAGACTAACGAGTGGTCGTTTTAGCGCAGGATGAAACCTAACATGTGATGTCGACCAGTTTTCAAGACGTTTACACATCCATAAACTCTTCTAACTACATTCTTTTCTTTCACGACTGTTATTATATTTATTATCTCATTTTAACCGGGTTTGTCTTTAATTGAAATGTTGAAAAATAATAGCTCTGTCGTTTCACTGGGCGCTACAGAGAGCTGAGATCAATGCCAAGAATGGAAGTTTATAACAATTATGTAAATATATATCCAATTTTAGATATCATACAGTAGCTTTTTTCACGTTTAATCTTCATTATTGTGATCTTTATTTTTTCATATTGACTACTGTTCGCATTTAGGCAAAATAAAAAAAAAGTTAAAAAATAAAAAGACAAAAAAGGAGAAAAATGTGAAATACAAAATGCAAAGTCTTATTATGAAAAACTAGTGCTAGGTTATGGGGAAAAAAACAATAATAAATCTATGAATTGAATTGAAACGAATGTTGTTTAACGGCTCATCAACACAGTATAGGTTATTTAGAGCTGCCCCAGAGAGAGGGGAAGGATACATAGGAATCCGAGAACCGTGCCCTACTCTTATTATCAAATAGATTCCTATGGTTCTTTAACATGCTCGGAGGATAGACCGATACACGGTACTGCCCGGTTTACTTCCCCATCCGTCGGACGAGGCTAACGGAAAGTGTCTTGGTCAAGAACACACCGACGAAACTCAGTGGCGCCAAGGAGGAGTGAACCCGGGGCCTCCGGTTACAAATCCGCCGCACTACCGACTGCGCCATGCCAGCCCTAAAGAAAATATTTTTTGTTTCAAAACCCACATTGTCAATACATACAGACTTGCTTTACACAGATAATTTTAATGTTATAGAATCAAAAATACACATTGTTTCATGCTACACTGACTTTTTCTCATATTTTGTTTTTGGAAAGAGAAAAAAAATATAACCCATACTGTGTAATATATCTGTATATAAATCCATTATCAAAGGACAATGTTTTAGGATAGTTTTAAAGGATTTATATACACAACTTCCAAAATTATTATTTTTTCTATAAAAACCAAGAAGGTTGATTAAGGAAGATCAAGATATAAGCAAGGGTATGTAAAACAATTGTTATTTCTAATTAGTAAGCTAAGATTTGCATGTCCCAGAATGAAAACATTAAGTTTATTAGCTACAGTTTGATACTGGAAAAATCAACAAAGTAAATTGTCTCTATACTAGCAAGGTATTGACTCCACATGGTTTCAAACGTATTCATTTTTTTAAAGTTTTTATATGCGATTAGTTTCTCAACTTTGTACAAAGATATTATATACGTTTTAAAAAGGTTAAGCTGTGGAATTTGACGTTGCATCTTGTTTCGATAAATGTAAAGTTTTGCTTGCATGATGATTTTGCTCAAAACAGTATTAAATTTACTATTTCCAAATAAAAATATCTGTTTCTGTTAAAGTTACGAATGCTGTATTGCATTTTTCTGTAAGATAAGTTTGAAGTTTTGACCAGAATTCTTTTACTGTTCCACAGTTCCAAAACAGATGTTGGATAGTTTCAGGTGTATTTTTGCAAAAGCTGCACATATCGTTATTAATAATATTCATTTTAGATAAAAGGTAATTTGTTCCAAATATCCTATGGTTGATTCTAAATTGAACCAAGGTAACTTAGGATCTTTTGTTATTTTATAAGGTAAGGCATATAATCTTTCAAATTCAAAGTTTGGAACACTAACTAATTCATTTTTCCATTTAGTTAATGCTTTGGGATATACATTATTTCTAATCATGATGTCATATATGTTTCTCATTTTGTAGAATTAATGATAGGATTAGTGGACGAATAGGGTTTGGCTGTTACAGGCCAGATGCACAATATTCAGGTTTGCCAAAGCGTAATTTAACAATATATCAAGCACAGATACCGGTTTAAAAAAAAAATAAAAAAAAAAAGTCTTATATTCTATTACATACAGTATGTAATAGAATATAAGACTCTTTTTTTTTTTTTTAAACCGGTATCTGTGCAGCTGACATATCACTCTCGACTGACAAAACGGTAAACAATCACTCCCATAATATGATATAATCATAAGTACAATGTCTCTTCCTCCTTTCCCTTCAATTCAACCGTAATATTAATGTATATATTTGGAAAACTCAACAAATATGCTTCCAAACTGTCAGTCATTATATGGAACGAACTGTTTGGGACCGAACGAACTGTTTGGGGCCGAAACGTCTTGATTTCAACTACGGGATTTATTTTGTTAAAAAGAACAATTATTCGGTCATAGCGATAAAATATCAAGAAATTGATCAAAATCACTCACTAATCTGCAATATTTTCATCAATACAACATTATATAGAAGAGCACTATTTTGCGGAGAGCTACAATCGAAAACCGAACCAAATGCTGCATTTTGATGCAAAAAACCATTGAGCGGCACCCAATACTCTCCGAGCCACTATTCCCGAGTACGGAAATTGGCGAAGAGTTCCGATTGCTACTATTGTAAGCCATTGACGGAAATCGACGAGTTTTCCGTTTTCATTCGTGCCAAACCCGAACAACCTGGCAATTTCCGGAAATGTTACGGAAATTAGAATACAATGACAAGACGTCATTGATTTACGTCATCATCGTATGTCATCCACATTATGACGTATGGTCTGGTGAGCAAGATCCATCTTTCTTTATTTCTTCTTTCTTTCTTTCTTTCTGTCTTTCTTTCTTTCTACCTTTCTTCCAATACTGTTGACGTATTGTACACATGTTTATCACAGTTTCGTTTCTGTGGGTGAGTTTACCTGCAGGCTTTTTTTATGATAACCACAGAAGTTCAGCGAGATTTTTAACCTGAAATTGAATAGGGTATGTCTCTCCCTGCACAGGAGACCAACGGCTTTACATCAGTAGGGAGAATGACATACTTCCACAGTAACTTTAACTATCTTACACGAATAGTTCTAGATCCAAGAGAGTGCATTTTCAATTCTCGAGACGTGAACCTCCGGGAGTCGAACCCCAAACTTCTATATCCAGAGACAAGTAAGCTAACCACTCTGTCATCGCATCTTTTTTACCACACAGTAACATTATGGTCCATTATGAAAAAACATAACTACTAGTATTTAGAACAACACCAGGTCTAGAGTGACTAAACGATGGTTAGGTCCAAGATGTTACTCACACTGACACTGGGTAGGAACAGCCGAGACCCCAATAATTTGACTGGAGTGTGGGGGTAGGGGAAGTTCAAAAAGTATTTTTACCTTATGTTGCATATTGGGGCGCTTCGACCTTTTATCCAAAAATGGTTTTAATGAGTTGGGCAAACCGAAATTAAGACATCCTGAAAAATTGATAGCAAACTATTGAGGCTTATTGAAGTTATATTTGAGATTTCTTAATTTTTTGCTGTCCCAGCAACACGGCAGATGTACATAAAACCCGAAAGAGGCTAATGCAGGATGTAGACAGATAGATAGGAATTTACATACAAAAAGCCTCATCTAAATTGATGGCTGTAACATATTTATTTTTTAACCGAATTTCCAAACTAAGGTGTTTTTATTTACCATTAAAATTGACAGTTCCAATTATATATAATGTATTTACATTTTATTAAAATTACTCACTCACATAGCTGAAAAAAAGTTTAGCTTAAACAAACGCCCGAAATAATAGCACATGTGTCGTGTCGGGTTTAGACTACCATAATGTACAGATTTTTTTTGATTTTTTTGATTTTTGGCTGGATTGTGTAGCAAATCCAGGCTTACTATTTGGCGATTCCGTCTATCCGTCCGTCCGTCTACGAGTTTTGAAGTTTTCGTTAAAGTTTTTGTTTTTTCCACATTTCTCAAAAATGAATTGTTGAAAAGCTTTGAAACTTGACACTTGTTCAACATCATTACAAATGTTATATGAAAATAATGACTATGTCATGTATTTTACCTGGACTACCCGCCTTTTCACACAGATTTTTCACTTAAAATGTTAAATTCGCAAGCCGACATTCGCACCCCTATTGGTGCTTCACCTTTTTTTGTGTTACGTTTAACAAAGTTTGAGGTTTCCAATGGACCCCATATAAATGAAACGTTCCTATGCCAGTGTACCTGCAACCGGTCAGCCGGTTTGATCTGATGCTACGGAGTAGTTCAAATTTGAAGGTGATGAAAACACGGTTTGGAAACTTTACCTGTCTTCTGCTTCAATCGATCTATGCTTTTCTCTGTCCTATCATTTCACTATTTTTGTTTTTCTACCACCGACAGAAACATTAGGGTCAAATAGGACACTCAGTTTCTTAAAATGTAGATGTAGAAACTAATAAGTATTTTGAGCACAGCTAGTGCTAAACATCAAGAACAGTGAAACAAACTAACGTCTTTTTTACATAGCATTTGATAAATTTGGTGCATTTTCAGAATATATTGATGAAAAACGTCGGACCCGGTGTCCTCCACCCACAGACATACTCAACTAAATTTGATTTAACTAATATTCTGAAAATGGACCACCATTTATTAAATGTCAAGTAGGAAACAACAAATTCCTATGTTTTAAAAAGATTGTACTTTTCTCAAACATACATCATCATAATGATTAGACAATACGTATGAATCAATTTAACACACGTTGAAGACAAGACGTATAATCGAATAAAAAAAATATGTATCCATTTTTCGTAATAATGACATAACGTTGAAACCGTAATTACATGTTGTTCGGCAAAAAAGTATACACGTGCATCACGGTTTATGTATACACTCAAGTGATATGAAAACGCAACACGGGAATTTCCGCTATATATTGTATGTACAATATGCTGCTTTTAATCGAATGGTACATGGCTACGTAAGACCTTTCCTTTTGGAAAAAATACTAAAACAACAAATAATACAGCAAATAGTATTCCTGCAATGTTTCATTATTCACAGAGTACGCGTTTGGCTCAATCATGTGAGCAAACTTAGGATGCAAAATTTTGCAAACTATTTACGTTAAATACAGTACTGAACTAGCTCAATTTTTCGAAGAGCAACTTCAACATTTATGAAGTTCTTGTTACAAAGTGTAGTGTGATTATAACGTCTACAACATCACAGTTGTGTCCTTTCTCCAGTTAACTGCAACTTTTTTTAAAAAAAAAATCTTGGGATTTCTTTGGAATATTATGTGCAATTAAGTGTGCAGTATATACAATATATAGCGGAAATTCCCGTGTTGCGTTTTCATATCACTTGAGTGTATATATCTTACATACACTGATGTAGTAGCAGCTTTTATGACAGTTGGTGATTCAGCCAATGTCGATCCAGACGAATAGAAATTTGATCGAAGCATTGTGGTGTACTGTTTAGAGCGTTTGCCTTGCATTCGGGAGGTCGTGGGTTCGAGTCCCCTGACCGCGTCATACCAAAGACTTTTAAAATGGAGTAGTCAATTGTAACCCTTGCCTGACGAGCAATTTAAATAATGGGTAGTGCTACGACTGATTGTAATTTGTTGGGGTGGGATGTCACGATTCATGAGTCACGTACAGGTAGACAAGGTACACGCCATAAGAGCTACGATTCTCGCAGCTAGACTTGCACATACCGGTGCATACATACGCAGCGGCACAATCAAACATGAACTGTGCTCGCCCTATAGGTTTAACCTATTTCATATTAATTGTATTACCCCACCCACGTGCAACCAGGGTAATATATACGATCGTTATATTTCATTTATAGACCTACCAAACGTCGCAGACAATTCTTTCGGAAATTTTTTATTGCCCCTAACTATATCATATTTTAGATGATTATATGCCTCATATTGTTCAATGAACTCTTCCACAAGCTGATACGTGGTGTATTTTTGCAGCGACATGGGCGCCGCCATCTTGTGTTTGCCGTTCATGTGGTGACACCGGTTGTTGTTGTTTTAAATTAAATACTTTTTTTCTTTTAAATATCGATTTTTTTTCTTTAAAATTTTGATTTATTATGAGGTAAAAGCTAACTGTATATATCGTTTTTAAAACGGATTAATAAAACTGAAGCAACGGCAAAGCGTTAGCTCCTCCCATAAACTAGGTACCGCCCCTGACTCTGAGGAGAGTCCGATAATCAGCCGTGAGGAGAGTCAACGAACGTCTACCGGTAAGCTAAGGTACATGTACAGGTAACAACTATACCAAACAGAAATACAATACCTTCAATATTATACCCACAGAGAAAATTACTTTGAAGGGGTAGAAAACTTCCTTGACTTTTTTTGCAAATTTTAAAACCATCATCAAAATGGTCAGACAGTGAGACTTGAACAAAAGAAAACTCAAATGTGCACAATTTCAAAAAGGGTTCATAATTAAAGGGACACCTGGCAATCTTAATTTTTTAAAAACAAGAGGCATCCCGTTAGTTTTTAGCTCGACTGATCAGAGATCAGCAGAGCTTATGCCGTGGTGCGGCGTCCGTCGTCCGTCTGTCCGTAAACTTTTTTTGTAGCGACTACTCCTCTGAAACTACTGAATGGATTTTCATGAAACTTTACAGAAATGTTGCCCATGAAGTCTAGTTGATCCTAGCAAAAATTCATGTTGATGTGAAATCCAAGATGGCCGCCAGATCTAAAAATAGGTTTTTAAAAAACAAGTTTGTAGCGACTACTTCTTGAAAACTATAAGTGATATTGATATGGGACTTTTTCTAAAATGATCAGCATGACATGATGTTGGTCCTTGTCGAAAATCGTTTTGATTCGACGTTAAACATGGCTGCCAGCGGCCATCTTTGTTTACATAGAGATATATAATGAAAACTTGTAGCGACTACTCCTCTGAAACTACTTGACGGATTTTCAAGAAACTTTACAGGAATGTTGCTCTTAACGTCTAATTGATCCTAGCAAAATTTCAGATCGGCCAGAAATTCAAGATGGCCGCCACAGCTCTAAAAATAGATTTTTAAAAAAGAAGTTTGTAGCAACTACGTCTTGAAAACTATAAGTGATATTGATATGGGACTTTTTGTAAAATGATCAGCATGACATGATGGTTATCAGAGTCAAACATTATTTTGATTCCACGTTAAACATGGCTGCCAGTGGCCATCTTTGTTTACATAGAGTTATATGATGAAAAATTGTAGGGACTACTCCTCTGAAACTACTTGACGGATTTTCATGAAACTTCACAGGAATGTTGCTCTTGATGTCTAATTGATCCTAGCAAAATTTCAGGTCGGCCGGAAATTCAAGATGGCCGCCACGGCTAAAATAATTTTTCAAAAAACAAGTCTGTAGCGACTACTTACTGAAATCAAAATCAATCAGTAGAGCTTCAAGGTCATTGACCTCTTGTTCTACATAAATTGCATTTGTTCAATCATTAATGTTAATTATAAGACTTGTATTAAGCCATTTGTTTTTGCATATTATTAATTTTTGATATTATTGCACCAATAATATAAAAAACAAGAGGCCCAAGAGGGCCTGTGGATGCTCTACTGGACGCCTGGTACTGATCATCCCTGAAAAGTTTCTTTGAAAGGGCCATAACTCTGGTGTTACTACTCCGACCTGGCTGGTTTACGAACTTGGTGCAGCTTTTATTGATAATTTTCTGGTAAATTTTGGAAAAGATCCGATGAACAATATGCCCAAGAGGGCCTGTGGACACTGCTGGCTAAAATGGCTCTTATATCTACGGTTGTCGTCATAAAATTCCCATCAGTACTTATTTTAAGCTTGAAGGCCATGATCAAGCCCTATTATAAAGGTCAAGATTTTTTATTTGACCATTACCAATGTCAATCCCAAATGATATTAAAGTAATGTCATTAACAGTGGGGGATACATGTTGTAGCGGAGAGAGGACGTGACCCATATTTCATCGAAAGTAGGTCACAGCGACCAAATTTGATCTTTTATTGATGTTAACCAGAAAGCAAATGATGTAAGTAAGATGCCTATAAGGAACATTCTGGTGAAGTTTGGCGAAAATCCTGCAAGAGAGAAGCAAGATACGCATGTCGTAGCATAGACCAGATATGACCTATATTTTGTCGAAAGTAGGTCACGACACGAAATTTTGCACATGATGTTAGATCCATGTAAGAAACATTCTGGTGAAGTTTGGTGAAAATCCTGCATGAAAGGAACAAGATACGCATGTCGTAGCGGAGACCGGACGTGATATATTTGTCGAAAGTAGGTCGCAGCGACCCAAAATCGTGCACGAGATGTTGGATCCATATGATGAACATTTTGGTGGAGATTGGTGAAAATCCTGCATTTAACAAAGAAGATATTAAGAAATGAAAATCGGACGCATTGACACATACACTTGGATGTTTTGATCGCTAAGTCGAGATCCGTAAACAGGTTCAACAAAAATTGCTCATAACAAAAGTTTCTGAGCAGAAACCATTTTTTTTTAGTAACAACGACCTTGACCTTGAACCCAATCACCCCAATTGCAATCACAACCTTTCTTTCCATATAAGCTACCAACCCAGCAATTTCGTCGCAGTACCTGACTCCTAACAAAAGTTATTGATAGATTTTTCTATTTTTAGTAACAGCGACCTTTACCTTGATCCCAGTGGCCCCGAATGCAACCGCAACCTTCATTTCTATACAAGCTACCTAACCCGCAAGTTTCATCTCAATACCTCATTCCTAACAAAAGTTATTGAGCAGAAATCATGAGTTTGACCAAAGTTCCCAATATAGCATACTGCATATTTAAAACTCTGGTGTTATTTGTTCGATTTGGCTGGTTTTTGAACTCGTCTGAGCTTTCGTTGACATCAACAATTTGGAAAAGTTTAAAAAAGATTGGATGAAAAATGATGGCCCTATCGTGTTGAAGCCAAATTATAGCATATTTCAAATCACTAGGGCATAACTCCGGTGTAAATGGTCCGATCTGGCTGGTTTTCTATTTTGTCCGAGCTTTCAATAATATCAACAATCTGGTAGAGTTTGGTAAAGATCGAATGAAAAATGAAGACCCTATCATGTTAACGAGGTAAAATAGAACAGTTTTAACTAAATCAAGGGTATAACTCCGGTGTTACTGGTCCAAACTGGCTGTTTTTTTAATTCGTCCGAGCTTTTCATTGATATCAACAATCTGGTAAAGTTTGAAAAAGATCGGGTAAAAATTAAAGGCCCTATCGCGTTAACGAGGCAAAACATAGAAATTTTAACTAAATCAAGGGTCATAACTCTGATATTACTGGTCTGAACTTGCTGGTTTTCGAACTCGTCCGAGCTTTCATTCAACAATATGGTAAAGTTTGAAAAAGATCGGATGAAAAATGCAGGCGCTATCGTGTTGAGGCAAAAGTTAACGGACGGACGGACAACTCGCCATCCCATAGGCTCTGCTAGCCTTTGGCCAGTAGAGCTAAATATGAAGGCACTATCGTCTTAACGAGGCCAAATCATAGCATATTTCAGAAAATCAAGGGCAATAACTCCATTGTAAATGGTCCGATCTGCCTGTTTTCGAACTCGTCCGAGCTTTGATATCAACAATCAGGTAGAGTTTGGTAAAAATCGGATGAAAATTGAAGGCCCTATCGTGTTAATGAGGCAAAACAAGAATATTGGTAGAACCGATGGATGCTCCCCGAAATGTATCCTCAACTTATCATATGGTCTTGTATCACACAGCAGTTTTCAATTTGCAGTTCCATTAGTAGTTTATGACATATGCTTCGGACAAGAATTACAAGTATAAAATTACAAAGGGCAATAACTCTAATTTGAATGAAGATTGGTTGTAGATATCTGCACTTTCTCATTGCCCTTTATCATTGTGTGAAGTTCCATTGCAGTCCCATTAGTAGTTTCTGAGTTGTGCTATGGACATGAATTATAAGCATAAAATTCCAAAGGGCAATAATATAATTCTATTTTGAATTAAGATAAGAGTTATGGTTTTATGCTCGAAACTTCCTCTCATTGCCCATTATCACTGATTGAAATTTCATTAAAGTCCCATGAGTGGTTTTTGAGTTATGCTCCGGACAAGAATGGTAAGTATAAAATTACAAAGGGCAGTAACTCTAATTTGAATGAAGAAAGAGTTATTGTTTTTGTGGTCTGCACTTCTTCTTACTGTCTCTTACCACTGCGTGAAGTTTCATTGCTGTCCCAACATTAGTGTTTTTTGGACTAGGGGCATTTCAAGCCCTAGTCCTTAGCAGGCGACAAAATTCGAGGACGCTAGAAGCAGCAACAGATCGTCATATCTTGTCCTTTGCGCCAGAAACAGGAAGATTTTGTAATAACGCCCGGGTGCTATGCAAAATAGAAGCGCCCGAGTGCTATGCAAAACAGTTGCGCCCAGGTGCTATGCAAAATAGTAGCGCCCAAGTGCTATGCAAAACAGTAGCGCCCGGATGCTATGCAAAATAGTAGCGCCCAAGTGATATGCAAAATAGTAGCGCCCGGGTGCAATGCAAAAATAGTAGCGCCCAAGTGCTATGCAAAATAGTAGCGCCCGTGAGCTATGCAAAATAGTAGCGCCCAAGTGCTAGGCAAAATAGTAGCGCCCAAGTGCTCACCGGTGCTATGCCAAATAGAAGCGCCCCGAGTGCTATGCAAAATAGTAGCGCCCAAGTGCTAGGCAAAATAGTAGCGCCCAAGTGCTCCCGGGCGCTATGCAAAATAGAAGCGCCCGAGTGCTATGCAAAATAGTAGCGCCCAAGTGCTATTCAAAATAGTAGCGCCCGAGTGCTCCTGGGTGCTATGCAAAATAGTAGCGCCCGGCTGCTATGCAAAATAGTAGCGTCTGAGTGCTATGCAAAATAGTAGGCCTGAGTGCTACGCAAAATAGTAAAATGCCACTTTGAGACCCGGTTAAATCTTTTAGATAGATAAAATAAACCAAAATATCTTTTGAAGATAGATATTATCAATTTACATTAAAATACACAGCAAATTACATTTTGCATTTTGAATATTGGGGAGCGCCAAAATACCCTCTTATCATATCTTGTCCTTTTTCGCCAGAAACAGGAAGATTTTGTAATAACGCCCGGGTGCTATGCAAAATAGAAGCGCCCGAGTGCTATGCAAAACAGTTGCGCCCGGGTGCTATGCAAAATAGTAGCGCCCAAGTGCTATGCAAAACAGTAGCGCCCGGGTGCTATGCAAAATAGTAGCGCCCACGTGCTATGCAAAATAGTAGCGCCTGGGTGCTATGCAAAATAGTAGCGCCCTTGAGCTATGCAAAATAGTAGCGCCCAAGTGCTAGGCAAAATAGTAGCGCCCAAGTGCTCACCGGTGCTATGCAAAATAGAAGCGCCCCGAGTGCTATGCAAAATAGTAGCGTCCAAGTGCTAGGCAAAATTGTAGCGCCCAAGTGCTCCCGGGTGCTATGCAAAATAGAAGTGCCCGGCTGCTATGCAAAATAGTAGCGTCTGAGTGCTATGCAAAATAGTAGGCCCGAGTGCTACGCAAAATAGTAGCGCCCGAGTGCTTTAGTTATTTTAATTTACTCTATTATTTTTTAATTTTTTTTTTATTTTTTTGAAAAGATGGTGTGGAAGGGGTGTGGGGGATAGAGTTATCGCTACTATTAAGGGAGGCGCTTTTATTAGGGAAAATTAATTTCTTTTGGTGTTTTTTTAACGCCCCCAAACAATGAGAGATTTTTCTTCCAATGTGCGATTTGGCAAGAATGCAAAAAAAGCATGTTGCAGCCATGAGATGTTTATTATTTAACATTGAAATATATTTAAAACTGCACAGGTAGCAGACATTGTTATAACATGTTATTTTCATTCTTTTCTTTTTTTTCATCTCAATAGCTTCTTTTGCCTAATCAGATCGATTTTTTCATCAAATTTTAACATAATTATGTATAACTTTTTAATACATTAACTGTCCATCAGTTGTCAACATTTTCTAAAATATCTGATTAATTCAGAGATCTAAGATGTAGATTCTTACTGTTTATTACGTCTGATTAATTTTAGTTAAATGTTTTTTCTCTTTATATTTCAACGTTTTTTCGAGCCCGCTTGCAGAGACTTAGGGAATACTTTTGCATTTGATGTATGCGCGCATGTGCCCATCCGTTCATCCAGATAACGTCCAAGTTCTGTTTATCTTGACTTTTAAGATAGGGATACTGCTCAAATTGCATTTGTATGTTCCTCTTTTTCGGCCTGGCATGGTGATCAAATGTTTTCGTTGCTGTGTCCTACTTTCTTTGAAATATAATTCATGTCCGGTTTTGAGTACAAGTTTTGAATCTCAGCTTCTATTGGTGGGATGCTGACCGAACTGGATGGGTGTCTTCCTTTTATCGACTTCACATGGTAAACTAATTTTGTATGGCTGGAACCTACTTTGTTTGAACTATGGTTCATGTCATATTAATGGTACAACCATCTATTTGTGATACATTGATCAAACTGTATCTGTCTGACTTTCTTATCGACCTGAAATGTCACTGTGAGGGCTCGACATGCTGGCCGTGGCCACCTAGTTTAACACAGCAGCTCTATCTACCATTTTTCAGCATTTCATTTACCATAAAGGCCATGTGATAGGCAGCAGCATTAACCACTGACCGCAGTCTCCTCAGAGACATGACAAACATCGTGAATGCCATGTCTTTCTTCCCTATCAATTTATAGCAATATCCCAGCAGATTCAGGTGTACGAAATGGTACTTACAGTTGTCTATATCTTGATCGCATATATTCATAATAGAACAATTAAGACGCATCAGTGTCATTTTTCTCTCGGTAATAAGCCCCAGATGTTGTTCAGAAAGAAACCTTAAAAAATAAGCTACTGCGACTGGGTGGTATTTTGTGAGGAGACCTTGTTGTTTCAGTATATTTTCAAGTGCTAATGGCTGAGGCACCCAATTGTTACATCCACTTGAGAATACTATATCACATACAATTTTACGTCTTTCTTTATCTTTATCAATATCTGTTATGCCGCAAGGCTTATCAAAGACAGATTTTGCAGTAGGAAACTTGAGATGAGTCGTGCCAACTACACCACCTACAAAATAATACACTCCTTCTTTAGGGATTGTTTGCTCAAGAAGGTTTCTAGCTAGTTCATACTCTCCTTCGTTGATGTACAACATAGCAATATGTAAACTACTAGACAGCATATCCATATCTGCCGCTTGTTTCATTGTCTCAATAGCTTCTTCTATTTTCTCATGTTGTGTTCCATTCTGGTCTTGATCGACTATTTCTTGATACATTGCTATGCCTTTTGCCAATCTTATTGATGGAAGGTACCGAGTACTGTCTCCAAATTTTCTTTCAAGCTCTGAATAATATTCCCTTATCTTGATAACTGGTTGATTTGAAGAATAAAGTAAAATAATTGAGCAAATATCAATATATGTGCAAACATGAAAAATTTTGTTAATTTTAATATTTGTCTATTATACTTACGACAACATTACAATTGCAAGATACTCAACTTGCCTTAGTCCACGAACGGAAAAAACTTCCCCAAATACCCTTCCCGGGACTCCCGGCACCAAGGGCGCCGCCAAATACACCCGTACAAGCAAGAGTCACACAGAGTTACTTCCTCTTTCCGCAAATAAGTCCTAAATTAAGGAGGGGTGGGTAGTTAATGTTGTCGTAAGTATAATAGACAAATATTAAAATTAACAAAATTTTTCATATTGGTCTATAGATAGCTTACGACAACATTACAATTGCGACTTTAACACAATGAGCTGGGGTGGTACAATGTAACCTGTTATGAGTGCCCGAATATGTAAAGGGGATTTGAACAACTCTGAACAACAAGTAACAAAGCACGCTCAAACCTGCTCTAATTACAAGAAATTAAAGCAGACGAGAGCATGAACCCAAGCAACTTACACTCACCATAGCGTAATCTGGGATCCTGACTGGCGATACAGCCAGTAGGAGGAGCCTCTAAAACTTCTTAGATGGGCAGATGAACGTTACAAGGTGAATATGGCAACCTCATAAGTCCTTCAATTCGTTCAAGGACAATAAGTCCACCACCATCTAAAATTATAATCGGCAATTTCAAGCTAATCCATGGAACAGAAAATTTTTTGTATTACATAGATCATTTAAATAAGTATCGACCCCCTGATTCAATACTTAAAATAACAGCTTCATAACTGAGCTGTTAATGTAACTATGAACACCAGATAACTGTGTGAAGCATAGAATACTATGAACAATACAATATGTATAAACCAAACACCTTTGGAACATAGTGGTATGAAGTGCTTACAAACCAAGATAAGCAAAATAATAAATAAAACTGCAACCGATTTGTATGCCCAAAGTTACAGACTTGGGCAAGGCCAAGTCAGCTAACTGGCAGAGCAGCACAACCCCATGACTGACTGGGTAGTAAGAACTGGACCCAGTGAAAAATTATTTAAGATAGAATCTAACAAATAATTTGTGAATTTTAAGAATATAAAGGCTCTGACTTTAGTAGCCTTATTGGAGTTGCATAAGGTATACACCCAGACAAAACCAAACAGATTGTTACTGGAATATCCCCAGAAGGGGTTAAACGAGATCCCTTTAGTAGCATGAGCCTGATGACACTTCAGTTCCTAGAATGGGCTCACTAAATCTGAGCCACAAGGCTAAAAGAAGATAGTCTAAAGGGTAGTCTATCTAAGATTAACCGAAAAGTTCAAAGGAGGGCCGGAGAACAGAAGTCAAACAGGCCAAAAAGAGCCACTTTAACTTCTAAGTATTCTAAACTAAGAAGGGGAGTGATATAAGCTCAAAGTGGGAAACAAGAAAAAACCCAACTCCGACTGCGGTGGGAGTGTAAACAAACAATGCGTTACACTTATTCTAACCAGCTAAACCTCTGTGACCTCAGAGTAGCCCAGTGAAGGACCTCCTAGAGGTACAATTGTGTGAGCAACTATTACAGAAACTGAAGTCTGAAGATGTAGTTTGAATCGACAAACGTGAGGTTGCATACTGATTCCGAATGAATCAGTGGCAGAGGTAGACTGTAAAACCTGATATAAACCCCGCTTAGGGAAGAAATCAAGATGGACAGAAGTGCTGCCCGTACGAACTGCGACGCCCGTAAAGCAGGCGTAATATTGATAACTAAACCAGGCGTAATTTTGATGGTGACCAGGCGTACAGGTGGTTTTGATAAGAATGTAGAAACCAGGCGTAAAATGAGGCGTAATATGTAATTGAGTCCGTCTGGCCAAAAACCAGGCTTAAATAAAACCAGGCGTAAATAGAGCCAGGCGTAAATAAACCAGGCGTAAATAATAAAAGAATTTATTTATTCAGGGCAACACACCTAGTTAGTGAACAAACCTACCATGTGGCCCTCTAAGCCAAACTGAGAGATCCTTAGACATGCATTTAGGGCAGCTCTACGAAACCCCTAGACCACGGCAGAATGTCCCCTTGAATGTGGCTGTGTATGGGCACGCACCCCCCCCCCTTGTTCTGACCAAGGCAGAATGTCACCTTGAATGTGGTTGTGCACACGCATTCACCCGCAAATCTGTGTTCTAGTAAAAGATCTAGCCGAAAAGAAACTGTGTTTCCATACGAATGTGGCATATAGAACCAATAAATAAATAGATGCCAGATGTATCTCAAACTGCCTGAAGGAAAGACTTCAAAAAGAGAAGTCCGGCTCTTATGGCATAATTAATGTACGGATTAGAAGCCGGGTCTAACAATAGTATAGCCTACCATAATGTTAGGAACTTACTCATACTGATAGACCTACTCTCTAAACTGATAGAAAACAAGGAGAATGTATCCTGGTTCTAGCAATATTAAACAGGAGGGGGTATGAAAAACAAATACGCCAACTATCATCAGTACCCCTAGGGCTAATGGAGAACGAACCCTGGCACTACAGCCCATTAACTGTATGACTGTATGGAGAAGTGGGAGGGGTAAGGAATCTAGAAACTGGACAATGATCTTAGCTGCAAGAAAAGGAGTGTTATGTCCTGCAACCGCATCTAATAAGCTACACAAGGAACGCAACCCCAGAGGTAAGAGATGAATGACGAAGAACTCCATCAGACAAGGCTTAGTCAGAGGAACCGCGAACAAACCCACTTAGGGTTGAGGATAGCGGCTTTGAAGCCGATTACTCCGAACTTACTGAAACTGCCTAACAGGTGTAAACCGGGGGCGGAGAGCAGCCCGTGCTTGGCTGCCCGCTCATTAGTACCGTCGCCTTCGCTTTGCAGCTCCGGCTCTGGAGGTACCCCGTGGAGATTTAAGCGGTACAGAAGGAGACCTTAATCAACCCTAGGGTAATCCCAAAACCCTACAGGTGTATCAGTGAGAAAACACGCATAATACACTCGTGCTAAGGCTCTGGTGAAAATAAGTTTTTCTAATAAGAAAATCCTTATATTCACGACAAACCAAAAATGATTCTATTAATAACTTATTATGTACTCTAACCTTGATACTTAAGCAGCAAAACATAATGCGCTAAAACAGAGACGACAAAAGGTCAACAGCGGCATTATGTCTGTCGATATTTCACAAGTGAAACACAAACAATGAAATATAAGGTATATCATAATATCCACAAAAAAAACAAAAAAAAAAAACACAAAAAAAACAACAAGATGCCAGTTGTCTTGTGGCTGGTATGGGACACGTAAAACCGGACTCCTCCCTTACAGGGCGAAAGCTCTATCAACTGAGCTAACCGGGACACCATCATAAAACAGAGGTGAGTGGCAGTGATATCAAGTAAGAGACTAACCACTCAGCCACGGAAGTCCCCCATATCAACTTACCAGCAAAAGGAAGACTCAGCCAGCAACTGCATGTGCAAATGAATAAAACAGCATCTGCCACTGTAATTAATTTATATAACTTACCTCAAAAAAGATGGTGATATACATGTACATAGATATCATTAACTTTTCAAATTAGAGGCACACAGAGCAAAGTAGCCGGGTATTAGATAGATACTAGTATACAATATTAGTAAAGTATTCATATTAGCCTGGTAGAAAGGTTTAAGTAGCAGGGCGAATTAACCGCCTACCTCTTAATGACACCCCTTGATATAAATACTACCGGCGCTAAATAAAATAAATGCTCATATACCTGCAAGTCTGATGAGCATAATCCATAGACTGGCAATAATCATCTTAGTCCTGCCACAAACAGTACTCAACAAGGCGATAGGACAAGTTGAATTAGGTGTCCTGATAAGGAAAACCATATACAGAAAGAAATAAACTGATTTACTTCTTAAGACTGTGGCTACAATTAACGCTGAAACCTATGCACGTTATGGCGAAGGCCATGAATTCTTACCCTAATCATTAGAGTATGACGGAGAAGCCGTAGTCACTTACATCATCCTTGATATTCTTGTGACGGAACTCGACAGCAGGTATCGACTTCTATCGAGGTTACCTGCAAAACAAGTTCTGTAGTTAAGTCCGTAAGGACAGAAAAGAACAAAGTAATTCACTAAGAATCTTTAGTTTAAGACAAGTATCAGATTCCTGTAGTGGTTATAAAGCAAACCATGAGAGGAAATACTTTAAATTGAATACTCTTAACGCTTTTTGTAAACGCCGAGATATTCAAAGATATAAAAGCATTAAATAAGTTTCTAAAATCGAGAACATAGGTAGACAATGCTTAAGAAGTGTTTACAAATGTTGCAACAACTTGGAAAAAAGGGTAATTCTGTTCGACAAAAGAATGAATTCTATTTGAGAATAGAATACCACCAGGCCTGCTATTAATCAGAATCAGAGATAAGACTTCGATAATTTACCTTCTCTGATGTAGATGGCCTGTATAGAGCGCCCTGTCAGTAGGAAGATATGACTTCCCTATGAATTAAAAAGGCCTTTCCCAGTAGGGAGCACCGTCTAGGAAAGTATGATTTCCTAAAGAGGTCTCAGTCCTATTGATGGTAAGTGTTTCTGACACCACACTGAAAAGGAAGAACAAGGAAAGTGTCTCTGACACATTTTACTAGTATGTTAAAAGTATGTGTCAGAAGTGGGATCTGAAACCACGTGTAAGGTCGTGGACCAGAACACTCGTTTATGAAGGTATAACCTTGAGTCTGGCGCATTAGACCATTCGGCCCTCCTGACAGGTAATCCATATGTTTATCTTTATTTCTTAATTGCTATCATATGATTTGATTACCTGTTAGTTCAATGTCATGTTCACATTGTTATGAATATTACAATAAAATATTCTATTCTATTCTATTTAATCTGTGATTATACAACACGTAAGAAATTATAATAACAGATAATTGTGACCCATGACAGAAACTTCCCTTACATGTGAGTACCAACACATAAACCTAAGTCCTCTTCCCATACCATAGAAAGAAGTCTTATTTAGCTTCCCTCCAGACAACTAGTCTGGATTTTATACTAGCAGAGACCTTCAGAAGAGACTATATCCTTCGTTAGGTGGCCCTAACCATAACAACGGTATTGAATACAGTAAGAATACCGTAAGAATACCCTTTCGGCCCTAGGCCGTGCTTAAAAGCATAAATTTCAGCTGAGGAAGTATTACCTGAGCTGTCTCTAGACAGGTGACGGTTGCTCCTAGACCGCCCTCTGTGTGTTGACTCTCTGAAAGGTGACCTGGAGGAGTGAATGGAATCTGTTCTGAGGACCTTCAGATTACCCATGAGGCAGAGAGTTTGTAGTCGGCGTGACCCCCGCACTACCTGGTAGCTTGAGCAGGAGTGGGTGGGGTACGGGACTTTCTTTAGTGAGCGCAAGATAGTCGACGTCGTTCATTGACTGAGCTAAGCGGGCTATTTGGTTGTCTCCAAGCGAATGCGACCACTCCAACAGTGTACCGACGAGGTAGAGAGTTATCTGAGTCACCATGGTCCCCCGGACAGGAGTGGGTGGGGTATGGGACTGCATATGGCTGGGTTGGGGGACATCACCGATAGAAGGTCAGGACTTCGTACGGGTGATGTTTCCAATCCCTGGGAGTCCGGACGGGCCGTAGTGGGCTAGGGCCCGACTCCCCATTGATGTTTCCTTCACAGGAGTGGGTGGGGAATGGGACTGCATATGGCTGGGTTGGGGGACATCACCGATAGAAGGTCAGGACTTCGTACGGGTGATGTTTCCAATCCCTGGGAGTCCGGACGGGCCGTAGTGGGCTAGGGCCCGACTCCCAATTAGACTAAGGTCCCACTCCCCATTGCTGTTACTGAAATATAGAAAATAACAGCAGAAGGTGTTCTAAAAGCACCAACTGTGATTATATAACAAACAACACGAACCCAATAATATAAGAAAACTATTTACTGGAGTGTTGACACGAGTAGGAGAGGTGTCTACGTTCCGGTGTCAAATTCAAAACTTCTAATAGAAGTTAAAAGCTATTTTTCGACAGAATTTACAAATGTTGGTAAACCGGAAGTAGACAATTGTTTACGAATTGCGGTCTGAATTAACTGCGTAAAGAACAAAAGCCGGTGTAAAAAACACCAATTACGATCATAAACTCGTAAGAAAATAACATATGGGAAGTAAAATTAAAGTAATAAAACAATTAAAACCATTTGTTACGTGGAAAAAGACAAATATTTTGAGACCGTCGATTTATCGCGTTCTTTACCGATGACGCCACGACGGAAAGAGGAAGTAACTCTGTGTGACTCTTGCTTGTACGGGTGTATTTGGCGGCGCCCTTGGTGCCGGGAGTCCCGGGAAGGGTATTTGGGGAAGTTTTTTCCGTTCGTGGACTAAGGCAAGTTGAGTATCTTGCAATTGTAATGTTGTCGTAAGCTATCTATAGACCAATATTATACTCCATTCTTGTTTGGGATGTTGAGAAGGTGAAAGTTTTCGTTTGAAATGATATATTTAGTAATTTTGAGGAAAGATCACTAATAATCTTTTCTACTTCATTTAATGCTGATTCCTGGATATTTTTTTCATTTAATACATTTCTAAAGAGGTTATTCTCTGGCATGATATATTGGCGCAGACATTTTTCTTTTATATATTCTTGCAATTTCAGTAGACCTTCACGAACACAGTGGACAAGGTTTTCTTTTCTCCAAATATCAGACGGCATTTCCTCACACAACCAGAAGGTAATGGTCTTCATGTGGTATGTTGTTATTTGGTCTGGTACTTGTGGTGAAATGCATTCTTTTAACAATTTTTTCAGTAGAATAAAACACTTCAGCTGAATGTCATTCATATTCCAAACCAGCTCTCGCTCTATTGCCACAAAGGAAAGACGCCATTGATTTGCACGTTTTTTGGAAAGCTTATCACCTGTGGGTACTACATAGCATTTAACTTCTTTAAATAATCTTGTAAGTAGTTCAGGTGCAGGCCAGTTGTTTCGTCTTTCTCGCTTCTGCCATACGACTGCCGCATCAGGCCATCTATTGCATTCTAATGCATAAACATAGTCAACATTTGCCAGCAAAGTTTTGTTGCTTAAAGCAGGTCCATTTGTTGTTGTAGCAGGCTTGTCAAAACTGTCCGCAGGAACTGCAAGTGGTGGTGGATGATCTTCCTTAAATTTGTCACTTGAAATCACAGATTTTCCATTTTGATCTAAACAGACACTGCTTTCCAAATCCCGAGAGTATATAGGCAAGTACTGCCATCCCATCTCCCTCACAACAATTTCAAGAATCACATAACCGGGTAGGCAACCATCTGTAGACATCACCAATTGAATACCCGGTACATCACCTGTCAACTTGTCCGCATATGACAGGAGGACATATATTTTAGGCAGTATTCCCATCACGTCTGAATCACTATCCTGAGATAAAACTGTTCCTTCTGCATGACCCCCACTTGTAAGTGAATCTCTTCCCCAAAAATATTTCTCACTAAATTATCCAATTAGCTGTTTTTCCCTATTTAACTCAGATTTATATTTACACAGTCCATTTATGTTTAGTAGTTTCGACAGTGTGCCAGAGGGTTTCATATCCTTTTTACTGCTAACACGAGATTTTTGCTTCATGTCTTTTTCCTTTTCTTTAAATTTTATTTTGTTCACTGTCAAATCAATATTCTACACCTTGCTTGCATGTGTACTGTGCCAGGATAGATTAATGTATGAATTCATTGAAATCTATAGAGCAGAAATATTTTCAATACCTTGTGATTGGATCTTTGCGTTTACCCAACTCTTTGTGTTGAGTGTATGACTAAGGTTTATAGTCCCTACACCCATTTAGAAAATGTCAATAAAACCGTTCCATAACAAAGCAGCTGATCTTCAATCGATCAGATCACTGGTTATCAGATATCTGCACATACAATATGAATGCTCCAAAACATAATCTGTGTATTATAGCATGTGTACCTTATTTCTTTGTAAATGGGCAGCAGTGGATTAACATAATAAACCAACATAGACTTCTTAAATAACTAGATTTTCATACTGGTTCAAATTATTTTATCACTATTCTTTGTAGGAACAAGGTAATTCCCACTATTCTATGTAGGAACAAGGTAATCCTCACGATTCTCTGTAGGAACAAGGGAATTCCCATTACTCTCTGTAGGAACAAGGTAATTCCCACTATTCTCTGTAGGAACAATGTAATTCCCACTGTTATAAGTAGGAACAATGTAATTCCCACTATTTTATGTAGGAACAAAGTAATTTCCACTAGTCTATGAACAATGTAATCCTCACTATTCTATTTAGGAACAATGTCATTCTCACTATTCTATTTAGGAACAATGTCCTTCTCACTCATTAGCAAATTGTTTTGCACACCCTGTTCGCATATTTGCACACCCAGTGCCCAATTTCTGCCTAATACACTGATCCTCAATATTCTATTTAGAAATAAGAGGCCCAAGCGGACGGTCTACTCGCTAAAATGGCTCTCAATGGTTGTCGTCATAAAATTCCCATCAGTACTTCTTTTAAACTACATGTCAATCCCTATTATAAAGGTCCAGATTTTTTATGTAACCATTACCAATGTTAATCCCAAAAGATATTAAATTAATGTCATTAACAGTGGGGGATGCATGTCAGAGCGGAGACCGGACGTGACCTGTATTTCGTCGAAAGTAGGTCACAGCGACCCGAAATTGTGCACATGATGTTAGATGCATATATAGAACATTCTGATTAAGTTTCGTGAAAATCCTGGAAAAAAGAAGCAAGATACGCATGTTGTAGCGGAGACCATAAATATTACGTGACCTATATTTTGTCGAAAGTAGGTCACAGCGACCCGAAATTTGACACATGATGTTAGATGCATATAAGGAACATTCTGGGAAAATCCTGCAAGAAAGAAGCAAGATACACTTGTCGTAGCATAGATCGGAAGTGACCTATATTTTATCGAAAGTAGGTCACAGCGACCCAAAATTGTGCATGTGATGAACATTTTGGTGGAGTTTGGTGAAAATTTTCAAGAAGATATTAAGAAATGGTAAAAAGTTCCCAAATATGGAACACGACGTCACAAGAGATTATATCAAACGTAAACAATGAACATTTCTGAAATTAACAGTGGCTTAGGAAAGCTGAATATATACCCATGTTATTCTTCTCTTTGGTGAGTTGTATGCATGCACATGTGGTATTTAAGGCCAGTTTGTTTTTATTGGGTTTACCGATTTTTTCTGGAAAAATGAACGTAGGAGGAGGGAATTAAAAAAAAAATCATGAAAACATACCCACAAAGGCGTCTAAAAGAAAAAAGATTGTATAATAGTATTAAATGACTTTAATCTTAGTTTCAAGGTAACAAGTCAATTAAAAGGCAATATATTATGGTTTATTTTGATTATTTGTTGCAAGCTTCATGACATTTCACCTTGTGGTCTTATAAACTGTTGTATGCAGACAGACAAAAAACCCAAACCATGTATTAAAGTCTAAAATTAACTGCGCATTCTGGCTAATCAAAATATCTGTCCCAGTCAAGCCAGTTAAGCTTCTCTTATTTTTTTATTTTTTTAAATTTTGTATTTTATTTTTTTTGTATTTCGGCAATAATCGGCGGGTCTGTAAACCTAAAAGTTAAAAAAGTCTGGCCTAAGTTTGGCGAGTTGTATTCATGCATGTGTGGTATTTAAGTTTGGTGAGTTATTTGCATGCACGTGTGGTATTTAAGTTTAGTGAGTTGTATGCAAACACATGTGGTAATTAAGTTTGGTGAGTTGTATGCATGCACGTGTGGTATTTAAGTTTGATGAGTTGTATGCATGCACGTGTGGTATTTAAGTTTGGTGAGTTGAATGCATGCACGTGTAGTATTTAAGTTTGGTGAGTTGTATGCATGCACGTGTGGTATTTCAGTTTTTTAGCTCTACTGGCCAAAGGCCAGGAGGGCTTATGCGTCACCTTTGGTCCGTCGTCCGTCTGTCTTTTAGCAATTTTATAAAATCGACATCTTCTCTGAAACCGCTCAAAGGATTTTGATGAAACTTCATCACAATGTTACTTGGGAGGGCCCCTCTCAGATTTGTGTGTTTTGCGGCCGCCAGTCATCCAAGATGGTCGCCGTGGCTAAAACTAGGTGAAATTTAAGGAAATTTCTAACGACATCTCCTCCGAAACCACTTTTTCCATTCTACTGAAATATCATATACATGTTCCTTGGGTTGGCCTCTATCAAGGTTGTGTTTTTCGTTACCGTCAAATAATAAAAATGTTTACATAGAGTTATATAGGAAAAGGTTAAAAATTACATCTTCTCTGAAACCGCCTTAAAGATTTTGATGAAACTTAAGCATAATGATATTTGGGATAGTTCCTCTCAGATTTGTGTTTTTCACGGCCGCCAGTCATCCAAGATGGCCAACATGGCTAAAACTAGGTCAAAGTTAAGGAAATTTCAAACGACATCTCCTCCGAAACCACCGATTCCATTCTACTGAAATATTATATACATGTTCCTTGGGTTGGCCGCTATTAAGTTTGTGTTTTTCGTAATCGTCGAATAATCAAAATGGCCGCCACGGCGACCCAAAGTTTACATACAGTTATATAGGAAAAGGTTGAAAATTACATCTTCTCTGAAACCGCTTCAAGGATTTTGATGAAACTTAATCACAATGATCTTTGGGATAGTCCTCCTCAGATTTATGTTTTTTGCAGCTGTCAAGTCATCCAAAATGGCCACCATGGCTAAAATTAGGTCAAATTTAAAGAGATTTCAAACGACATCTTCTCCGAAACCACTTAATCCATTCCAGTGAAATATCATATACATGTTCCTTGGGTTGGCCTTTATCAAATTTGTATTTTTAGTTATTGTCGAATAATCAAAATGGCCGCCACGACGACCCAAAGTTTACATAGAGTTATATAGGAAAAGGCTAAAATTGACATCTTCTCTGAAACCTCTTGAAGGATTTTGTTGAAACTTTATCACAATGATCTTTGGGATAGTGCGCCTCAGATTTGTGTTTATCGCAGCCGCCAGTTGTCCAAGATGGCCACCATGGCTAAAACTAAGTCAAATTTAAGAAAATTTCAAACGACATCTCCTCCGAAACCACTTAATCCATTCCAGTGAAATATAATATACATGTTCCTTGGGTTGGCCTCTATCAAATTTGTGTTTTTCGTTATCATCGAATAATCAAAATGGTTGCCATGGTGACCCAACGTGTACATAGAGTTATATAGGAAAAGGTTAAATATGAAATCTTCTCTGAAACCTTTTGAAGGATTTTGTTGAAACTTTATCACAATGGTTAGCGTCTATTAAGTTTGTGTTTTTTGTTTTCTTGCAATAATCAAAAATGGCCGCCGTGGCGACCCA
Organism: Cyrtodaria siliqua; assembly: GCA_037043455.1. NCBI lineage: Eukaryota > Metazoa > Mollusca > Bivalvia > Adapedonta > Hiatellidae > Cyrtodaria > Cyrtodaria siliqua. Next base: position 31,841 of record JAWPHD010002004.1, on the reverse strand, counting down.
AAGTTTATATAGGAAAAGGCTAAATATTACATCTTTACACAGTAGAGCGTCTACAGGCCCTCTTGGGCCTCTTGTTTTCTATTGAAATACGGCAGTTGTTTATACAAGCACTGATGTCATCAGAAACCTCGCCAGAAAAGTGTGTATAGGAGTCGGTACGGGGTCCTGCTGATATATTCTAATACAAGGAATCATGGCTCTATGGTAGGTACATATTACCATAAGAGCCATGATTCTCATGTCTATTAATTAGTACACAACCTCACTTAAAACATGCATATTCACACGGCAACAGTTCGAGGAGTGAGTTGAGTTGAACTGGGGTTAACGGCACACCAACACAAAAAGATTATATGGTGCCAACAGGAATGAACATCTCAGGCCCACTCTCCAGTTACATGCAGATAATAAATGCAGAATGAGCCTAGAACCTTCTCATCTGCAGAACTGCAGAGCTGCTGCAAAGTTTATTGTAACAACACCATTTTTCACTGGAACCGCGATCATTGTTTTGCCACCACTAATAAGTAGAACCTGAAACAATACAGGAGGAGGATGATGAAGACCTTTAATGAATATCGCAAAAATGAAACGAAGAACATGAATTCTTTTTTTTTACCCCTCTGCATGGATAAGCAGTGGCCCTATTCTTGCCCAGACGAGGGAACGCAAAACTATTGTAGCTATATAATATAAATAAAGAACAAGATACAATAGCCTGGCACTCAGCCCTGGAGTTACAAAACATAAAATCATCTGTATTTGAATGGTGTTTTGTGTCATTTTTAGCACACGGCTGTTAGGCCATATAATTAAGATGATCGATTATTTTTGTGGTAGAGGCAGACCACCCAATTATTCCTGGAAAGAACCAGTTCTGTATATATCCCGCCATCCGTAAGAATCGCCACTTTCTCACTTGACTGTCAAATGGTATTAATTCAAAAAAAGAACAGTCCATTATATATATGTAGTGGGTTATATGTAGCAGGTTAAGGCACTAGCAACATTTCAATACAACTTTGCCAAACAGGGTCCCTTAAATACATGTGTCACTTCAATAAAAACAGGGTTTCATACAAAATGTTTGTAGTTTATTTAAAAGTTGTTCATATATCTGTATGGAGTGGATCTTGACAATTATTTAACATTCCTCTTGAATCACACTACAAAGTTTACACAATATTCAAGTTGTAACAGTAAGTTAAAATATAGTCAAACACGGTTATGAAACATTTGCACACTTTTGAGTTTTTTTGTTTACGCTTTAATATATTAATTGTCTAATATTGCAAAATGCGCATTTTTATGCCAAATATGCTTTAAAGGGAGTTCACACAGCAATATAAATATATATTTTTTAAATTGTGCTTATTTTTCTTTTCAGTATGTATTATTTCTCGAATACATGTGTAGTTCAAAACAATTTATTTTGTCATCTTCGTAATTTTCCACTACAACGCATCATTTGGAAAACCCATCATTTGGAAAACTCGATTAAAAAAAGGGTAAATGTGGTTAAATGTTTGTTTTTAACAAATTAATGCTCTCAAGATTTGAATAAACACTATTTTATGAATACAACTGCATTATTTTTCTATTCTGTTTACCATTATAATGGAATTGGAGACCATTTTGACTTAAAGGCCAGAGTTGAGTATAAAAAAAAAAAAAATGGCCCAAGAGAAACTTTTCTGATCATTTTATGCATTATGCTGCATCACAAATTTCTAAATAACAAAGCTTTTTTTTAACCATAAAATTTGGCATGCAAATACACTAAACGTTACTCTATATAAATATATCAAAACAATTATATAATGTACTTATTTTCCATACTTTCTAGAACAAAACTTTTATTCGTGTCAAATTTTGAATGTTGGTGCATCTATTAATAGCTGTACCTATAAACATAAGATCCGTGATTGGTCAGAATGCTGAAACCCTTATCTTGAAGCAGACGAAATACTAACTGGCTATAGTGTATACATAATGGTGGTAGGGACTACCGAATGCTGGGGTTTCAGCATATTTTATTTGTTTCAAATTGTACGCAACAACATTGTTCAAAAAAGGACGGCAAAATTGTTTTTAGCAGGTTTGACAATAATTAATAAATCACAATTTTATTTCCAACTATTGTTCAAAGAAGGAAAGCAAAATTGTTTTTAGAAGGTTTGACAATAATTAATAAATCACAATTTTTTATTTTTCTTTCCTACTCCTTTGATTTGCCATGTCAGTAACTTGGTAGACTGAACAGTACTGGATAAAAAAAAAATCCCGATGTGTTTATATGCATGGATTAAAATCTGTAGTATTCCGTTGGCTTAAACGCGGACTTAAATCCTTTTTTCGGATCAAATAAATTTACTCTCTTTGTTCCCTTCTTTTTCTGCTCTGGCACAAGATTCATAAATCTGTCAAACACAGTGAGAGAATGTCGTCCATTTATAATCCTGCGAAATAATATTTCTCTCTGAGATCGAGAACTGAGTCGTTTTTCCATCCCATGTTTCTTGATGCGCTTCAAAGCATTCGGCCTGTAATGGATTCGCTGAATTGTTCTTACACTTTCTAAATTGTACAACGGAGTAGACGGGTTATTGTGGAGAAGTGTAGAACTACTTTCTTGCCGAGTCATTCCGGTGTTGTGTTGCCATGATGACGGGGTGTTTATGACTGGTCGCTGAAGTGTGGACACACTACTGACACAAGTTCTGAAAATGGAAACAGCATAATTATGTTATACTGTTGGCATAATGCAAGGGTAAACAATTACAAAACAAGGCCACTGCCACAGGCCGTCTCCTCAAGGTCAAGTTCATACGTCGGAGTGTAGGGGATGGTGAAATGTGGGGTGTGAGGTGGTAAGCTAAGGTACATGTACAGCAAACATCTATACCAAACAGAAACAATACCTTCAATAGTATACCCACAGAGAAAATTACTTTGAAGGGTAAGAAAACTTCCTTGACTTTTGGCAAATTTTAAAACCATCATCCAAAATGGTCAGACAGTGAGACTTGAACAGAAGTTAACTCAAATGTGCAAAATTTCATAATTAATGCATGTAATTGGTAATATTTGAGTTATTAGCTGTGGTAATAATCTTAATTCTCGCTTCCCTGGTGAAAATGACCTCGGACGCTTTATTTTAGATGATTGATTTTATCTGATCTGCATCGTTATTTGTTCTTTCCAAACTAATGGAAAACCAAATCTGTCCTCAAAATTGGGCTTTGCTGAAACAAAGGTTTTTATTTTACTACAGAACCTAAGGATAAAAGCCCAGTAACACACATTCTATTACCTACTGAATATAAGATAAAATCTCAACATCTCTGCAATGAAGAAAATAGAATAAATTGTATTGCGCTATTATATCTATTATAAGATTAAAGGCAAAATAAACAAGACAGATATAAAGTTAAAACCAAATTTACATAGTAAATTACAACATATATAAATACAGTCAGTGTTAGTGAACTATATAGCTAGGATAGTTATGTCTTTAGTTTTTAAATTGCACTGCTGCATAAATCTTCCAATTGCTCTTATAATGTTATATAAGTCAAAAAATCAAACTCAGGATTATTACAAATTGGTAATCCATATTTGTTCAATTCTAAATAAAGCAGATTTCTCTGTTTGGCATATTTTTTACAAATGCACATAAAATGAATTTCATCTTCTATATATATTCTGGCATAAGTTGCTAATCTATCATTGATATGTTTACTGTTATATCTACCTTTTTCAATTTCAAGTTCATGAACACTGATCCTAAATGCGGATAACAATTTTCTTATATTGTTATCACATATTATATTTAAGTAAGGTTCAATAACAAATTCTTTCTTAAATAGCTTATTTAGTTCTTAATTTACTCATGAAATCAGTATTTACAATTCCAAAAACATAAATATCTTGCTTTTAACTTAGGCCTAAAAAAAATAATTGTGCGGTTCGGGTCACCCGACCCTACCTACGAATACCCGCCCACACTGACGTTTTTTTGTTCGATTTCGAAAAAAAAAATAAAAAAAATTCAAGTTCATGTACACTGATCCTAAATGCGGATAACAATTTTCTTATATTGTTATCACATATTATATTTAAGTAAGGTTCAAAAACAAATTATTTCTTAAATAGCTTATTTAGTTCTTAATTTACTCATGAAATCAGTATTTACAGATTTCATTTTACAATTCCAAAAAGATAAATATCTTGCTATCTTGCTTTTAACTTAGGCTTAAACAAAATAATTGTGTGGTTCGGGTCACCCGACCCTACCTACGAATACCCGCCGACCCTGACGTTTTTTTGGTTCGATTTCGAAAAAAAAATAAAATAATAATAATTCAGTGCATCTTCTTTGCGTTCATAAAAAACAATCCTTAAAAAAAAAAAAAAAAAAAAAAAAAAAAAATCCGACCTACCCTACCTACCAATTTTGAACATGTTACCAGAACCACACTATTATTTTTTTTAGGCCTTATCTTTATACATGTAAGTAATAATTTTTCCTTAAAAGTAAACTGATTTGTCCACACATGGGATAAACCTATAACGGAGTGTCTATTGACACGTATGTAATAATAGCACAACCGTAAGAGTAGGTCGATGGCGGTTATCACGCCCGTAATATTTACATTATACTGTTATGAGTTCATATTTTTTGCCGGTTTTATATAAAGTCGTATAAATTTTAATTTTTGTAATGTATTGGTTATATTATATATGTTTGTAAGTATTCTTTCCCAAATGGTCAAGAAATTGTATCGTAAACGTTCTTATATTAGACATTGTCATTGTGGTATATTAAACATATATTAATGTGCGTGTCAGTAATTAAAGAAAGAAAATGTATCATATCTTACGTTTTTTTTTTAATGATTATCGTTCCTGAATTAGTTACACGTATGCGATTCAAGTACAGACAACGTAGTAGTAGATACGTTTCCCATTCTCACTTCTATTATACGTGTCACTAACGATTATCGTTCCTGAATTATTGACACGCCTAATATAAGAATTATCGTTCCTGAATTATTTACACGTATGGCATTCAAGTACAGACAACGTAGCAGTAGATACGTTTCCCATTGTCACTTCTATTATACGTGTCACTAACGATTATCGTTCCTGAATTATTGACACGCCTAATATACGAATTATCGTTCCTGAATTATTTACACGTATGAGATTCAAGGACACAACGTAGTAGTAGTTTACTGGATTATCGTTACTGAATAATTGACACGCTTAATATACGAATTATCGTTCCTGAATTATTTACACGTATGCGATTCAAGGCATAAAACGTAGATATTAAAATGTAAATTTACGTGGCATCAGTATAAATTCACTTTATTACATAGATATAAATAGTGTAATGTATAAGAATAAATATTTATTTTTATAAGGAAACGCAAAATTGATATTTAAATAAATGTAAATATAAGCCATATCTCTTTACTTTGTATATAGTAAATTAATACCGTAATACACAAGCACAACTTAAATGATAGCATTTGCTCAAATGTCAATGAACAGTGTAGGTGTGAAAAACATTAAACGTCCACAAAAGAAAAACAAACAAGCACACTTAATGACAGTATCCACTTAACTTTGAGTGATTAGCTGACACCTTTATACAGTTATAATAACTGTATACTAATTAGTGTTTGTAAAGAAAGCTTGGATGCACTGAAGCCGTTGCATTTTAGGGAGAAATTAGAATTTTTGGGCAACCACACTAACAACAGAATCGAAAGTCATAATCAAAAACTAAAGCAGTATATCAAGAGAACAAACCATTTAGAGCAGTCTGTTAAGCGACTATTCAAATTTATACATGACACTTACAGATCAAAACACTTAAAAACTCGAATTAACACGAGAAACGTATCACCGCTTCATGCGAAAATTTCCAGTGTGTGTGAGCATGCTGCGGCAGATCTCCTGTCTCGGCAACTAGATAAACATACACACAACAAATATGTTATCACGACGCTTGACGAAAAGACGTACACAGTAAATGTAAACGAAAACACATACACTGTCACGAACAATGCTGAGGTTTGCACGTGCGCATTTCACACAGTATATTCCTTGCATTGTCACCACATATTTAGTGTAAGAACACATTCAGGGCTTCATTTATTCGATAAAAAATGTGTAGCAACCCGTTGACTTAAAGAAATAAAAAACAGTGGAATTGTAATTCCAATTACCAACATAATTTCAGTAGAAAGAAAAAACAAAAACACGAAAATGACGCCACGGGAAAAATATAACACAGCAACAATTTTTTTCAAAGATTTTGCCCAATTTCTTTCGACATGTGGTGAAAAAGAATTTAATGAGAAAATTAACTGTTTGACTGACTTAAAAAATTCTTGGCAATCAACCAATTTAAGAATTCCACAAATACAAACAAGTGTCGGTTTTGAACAAGCATTTGATTCCAGAAAGGAAGAGGTAATGGATGTGGAACTAGAAATACCTGCAACAAACAAGTATAAAATGTTTTTATACGTGTCACTAACTAATCTCCTTATTGACACTTATTACTTGATACGTTTCCCATTCTATTATACATATACGTGTCACTAGACAGGTAACACGAATAAACGTATACGTGTCACTAGACAGGTAACACGAATAAACGTATACGTGTCAATAGACTCGGCCTAAACCTAAATCTATCAATATAACCTTGACAAAATTAATCCATGAACACATTTGACCTTTACTATTGACTGGTTCTATATAAACTTTTTAACTAGTCATCTTTGGAATTTACTACATGTAGCCATTGGTTAATAACATTATAAGTGGCCGTGACAAGCATTGGGAGTCTACCAAATTCACTTAATGTAGCAAAGTTTTAGGCTATCGAGTGAACCCCAAGTAAAAATATATACAAAACCTGGTATGAACTTTATCAAATTCATGGTATCTTTTAAAAGACATTTTCGAAATAAATCATCTAAGCTTTTATTCTGATTACAAGGTTTATATCCAAACCAAACTTCAGTATTAGATAATACTATTGTTGAGATAAGTGCATCAAAAATATTGAAAACGGAATTGGAATATGGCTATAAAAAGAGCTCCCCTAGTACACCAAAAAACAATAACAACAACAAAAACATGATTTTAAACAATCAGCTGCACTAACTGATCTTACTATATGTTATAGAAATATTATTAGTTTACATCATTAAAGTATGTAACAGCAGGGAGTACTCCCTGGAAACAGTTACATTGTTGAAAGGGAAATTAATATACAAATATCCGAAATACGGTATGTCCGATAGCACTGTCATTTGCAAACTGAAATGCCGACACATGTACAAACGTATGTTTAAGTACTTTCGAACTGAATTGGCATTCGGATATTTTTTTAATAATGAAACACTTACACTCGATTTAATACTTGAAATTTGGACAAAAGCTGCCCGACAAAACGCATTGGAAACATTTCTCCTTCAAAGAGCAAAGTAGTGAAGGGAGATTACTCTAAACATTAATCTCCGGTCTGTCCACTTCCGGATAGGATAAAACCCAGGTTGCTAACTTAAACAAATCTGTGCTATTTATTTTTTAATCGATACTTGTGTGCTTAAGATCGAACATCCAATGAACAATACTAGCCTTTCAGCTGTACACGGAAACATTAAGTTAAACAAGATCTGCGTTTTGTAAGCAGAAAATTGGATTCCCGTTTCCTTGACAGACATGTATGTAATTTGTAAACAAATATTACACTTTCATCACAGGGGTTAATGGTCTATGTCTCACTGGTTTTAGCCCTGGTCCGGCTTCGTTTCTTTTAGCACTGTGACGGTTGCACGTAACCATGACATGCAATACTGTATCAGTTGTACAGTTAAAGAGATATGTATGAAAATAAGTGACAGTTCTTGGAGTGAACTCTGAGGTTCTGGAAACTCATAAGGCAGGGTGAAAAGTAGCAGGGGCTGGTCGGTTAGCTCAGTCTGGAGAGAATGGTAGTTCAAAGGTTCGAGCCCCTTTTCAGTTATACATATGATTTGCCCTGTGACATGGGTAAATTTAGGCATCCCATGTATCAGAGTATTATCTTCCCAGCAGGTTAAAGAACCATAGGAATCTATACGATAGTAAGAGCAGGCACGGTTCCCAGATTCCTAAGTATCCGAGGAAGCTTAAAATAACATAAGTTTATGTGTTGAAGAGTCATTAAACAACAATTCATTTAACAATGCGCAAAATTGGCATTCATGAATAGAAGTCGGGTTTATTAGTGCAGCATTGAAGTTTCACACGGCAATCTTAATTTTTTAGATTCTTGTAGCGTCCAGTTATTTTTTCTACGTAACTTGCATTTTTTCAATAATTTAAAGTCCATATTCTGCCACCAACGGGCAAATTTTATAACAGATGTACACCATTTATAAACCTACTGATAACAAGGTATATATATATAACTTGCATATTATGAGAACCTAATCTCTATCTATAGGTACAATATAAATGGTTTTAACCAACCAGGTCAAACCCCAAAACTGGAACATCAAATTGAGAGCTAATAATTAATTTTACGCATATTCAATCAGATATTTTTAGAAGCCGCGAATAAACCTTAAACACCTAAACCTAAACCTGTATTGCATCAATAATATATTTCAACCTTTGGTAGAATAATGAAAACTTAAAAGTTTTATTTAATTATATGCAAGCAGGTTAAAGTCAAAATGATACTGGATTAATAATAAAACGAAACTCTAATTTTAATTCCTGATAAAAACATCAAGATTGGCCTGTTCCTTTGAGTGAAATTCGTTGGAACAGTTCAGCTAAAGTTATGAAACCCATGTCATATACTAGTATGTTGACCATTTCTTTAGATTAAGTCCTGGCCATACAAATCTTGGATTTCATTCAATTAAGGTAATCCTGGCTATACAAGAATGAAGCAAAATTTGTACGAACAGCTCAGCTAAAGTTATGGAACCCATGCCATACATATTGACCATTTCTTCAGATTAGTCCTAGCCAAAAAAATTTTGGATGTCCACAAGGGTGGATACAGGATTTGAGATGGAGTTGGGGAGTGATTGGGAGCAATTTTTTAAAAAAAAATAACAATAAATAAAAACACGCACACATAACACATTTTTTCAGTTTAGGTGGTGCGCAACCAAAAAAAGAAAAACTCATTTCAGATTTTAGGGGTGAGTGGAGGGGTTGGGGAGTTAGTTTCCGAATAAATCTATAAATCTATTGGACTATCCTGCTTTATATTTTATTATCAACAAAATAAATTTTAATGTCTTTCAGGTTTTAATGTTGATGGCTGTCATGCCATGATGTACCTTGACCATGGCTAATCCAGCAGGTCGGAATAGAAATGGCAGGCGTGTAGCACCTGAACCAGGAACGAATGATGACATCATTGAGGTCAGATCCAATAGATTCCTTCGTATCAGAAGACTGAATCCTAAAAAGCGCGATGACAAGTTTGAAAAGGAGATGCAGGTTTACTTGCAATATCGCGAGAATGGGCTTCTGGGTGGACCTATGCCTGGGATAAATCCACAGACATCAAGGCAGAAAAATGTAATAAAAGATCCTAAAAATAACACTTTAAATAATGATACAAACAATATTGTTCAAACTAATCATCCGGAGTCTAATGAAATCATTGATCTTGATAGAGTTGGTCAGAACAAAGTCGATGAAAATGTGAAAGAAAAAGGTGACGAGGTTAAAAAGAATGGATGGGTTACAAGTGTTGGTCCATCAGAAAATGCACTCAGTGATCCAAGTAGACATACAGCCATACAACTTCACTCCCCCTCAAGAAACTCCACTCATTCCATGGGCGTTCAATCTGCGTCGGGGGTACATGTGTCCTTGACACGACCATCATCAGAAAATCCGGCGCATATGCTAGACAGAATAGGAGAGAGTAAGGAGCAAGAATTAGATGATGGGGAATCACATGACAAAAGCAAAGACTCAATTTCTAAGAGTTCTAAATCTCCAAGAAAGACTAAAGGACATAGGCCCATAAGTGCTAGGAGTATAAAACGTGGTGCGATGTCTATAGCATCGAGTGATGTTAGTGACACATTAACCAATTTACCAGACTTGCCAGTAGACAAAGTGACGGTCTCTCACCTAGATTCATCCTACAAGGATGTGACATTATTTTTCATTCATGGAGTTGGGGGTTCGGCCGATGTTTGGAATGCTCAGACAAACTTCTTCGCAAGCCTCGGTTTAGAGGTTATTGTGCCAGATTTGATTGGACATGGATTCAGCAGCTCTCCGGACATTGTGAAGGCGTATCATTTTAATGAACATTTGGCTGACATGGAAGCAATGTTTGACAAGTTCTGTAAAAAGCAAAATATCATTATTGGTCATTCATATGGGTATGTGTCAATTTTTTATTATTACCGGTATATATATTTTTATATTTTTTGGTTTTATATCAGAAAGAGCTTTATTTTGCACTGCCAATGGGACATTTAGTATTTTTATTTTTACGTACTTTAAAGGAGTGTAATTGGGACAGTATACACAGTTTATTACATATGGTAGTTAGAAAATATGTTTTAAATGGGATACACACACATACATAGAAATCACTGGCTTTAACTTTTGCATTTCTTCATATTACTTCAACAAACTTTCCATATATACTCTTCATGACAATAGTCATGTGACCTTACCATTATAAAAAGGTCAAGCCTTGACCTTTGTGTATTTGTAAGGTCAACATCTGGGTTCAAAGGTCAATTTTTGTCACAAAATTTGGGTTTATTTTTTTCATTTCTTCATATATATGTTCATCAACATTTTGGTGTATGCACTTTATAATAATAGGCATGTGACCGCACCAATATATAAAGGTCACGATCAAGATCAGTCATGGTCAAATCTGTGTTAAAATGTAATTTTGTTTTATTGCAAAAACTAAACATTTAGTTTAACTTTTTTGTTTCTTCATATTTCATCAGATATTCAATATATACACATCTTGACAATAGTCATGTGACCACACAAATATATAAGTGTCAAGGTTACAGTCAAGGTCATAGTTTCATTTCAAAACTCATTTATTGATCTTAAAGTGGGTCCCAAAGGCGTTTTGCGTGAAAACGTGATCGGGGGTGTTTTTAAAAACGTGACACGTGAAACAAACAGTATTTTTGCGTGATTGCGTGAAAATTATATCACCGTGATTTTGGTCTTGGTAAAACGTGATCGCGTGATATGGTGACGTGAAATGTGAATTTTTAGTCCTTTTCAGTTTTTTTAGTGTCCCTCCTCCTCCCCCGAGCCTATCCTGAGAGCTGAACTTTCATACTTGCGCGAACATCTGGCATGGGGAATCCCCGGGGACACTACAATCAGCCGAGTCGTGTATCAGATACAGTATAGACTGGTGGTATGCCGACAGTTTCACTGACATAGCTCACTACATTACAAGTAGCACTGGTCGGCCTGGAACTAGTCTAATACAGTTTGCTGACAAAGTGGTCTCCCTTGACTGGATTCCAAATCTATTACTATTTGTATGATGGTCTCGGTAGTACAACATAATACCGCTAGGTGCGCGCAGATCTAATAGCGCGCGAGAATCGTATCTGCTTGTTTATGGACTTCATACCGTTGCAGAATGGCAGAAGCTATTCCTCCGTTTGAGTTTTTTGTTTGTATTTTTGTTAATGGGGTCAATTTGAAAGCCTCAGAATACATCTGACGGCTCAAGTTTGTGTGTGATTGTGTGTGGTTTTGTTGTTGTTGCAACCCACACATTGTACTAGAGAAGCTCGAGCCTATAGCGCTTCGCGTCTGCTCATCCACATTTAACGTGAAATATGAAAGTTCTGCTATTTTCACGTGTAGACGTGATCCTTGTTTTTATTTCACGTGATCACGTGAACACACGCCCCCTTTGGGACCCCCCTTAAAGTCCTTATCCCGCCATCAGCAGGCAAAGTTTACAATAGATGTAGTACATCATGTACACCTCTCTCTAAACCTACTGACGACATGGTGTTGAAGTTTGTCTTTGAAAAATTGAGCCAGTTCAGTACTTTATTTAACGTAAAGAGTTTGCAACATTTTGCATCCTATGTTTGCGCCAAACGCGTACTCTGTCAATAATAAAACTTTGCAGGAACACTATTTGCTGTGTTACATGTTGTTTTAGTCTTTTTCCGAAAGGAAAGATCTGTACCATTCGATTAACAGCAGCATATTGTACATACAATATACAGCGGAAATTGCCGTGTCTAGTAGACTAGTGTAATTTCGCCGTTGTTTGGTGGGTTAGTTTTTTTAACATTCCCTATAACCATGTTTTCACCAAACTTTATATATCTACACTTACAATAGTCATGTGTCGTCCATTCCGGAAGGGGACACACATGCTCCATAGTGCATTCATCTAGCTTTGTTAAAAGCATGTAAACATATTCTTCCAAATATACTCATATATTCACTTTTTATTTAATACAACATATACATCTACGTATAAATCATTTTAAATCAGTGCTGCAATCATGAGTTGTTGTGATTGCTCCATTTTCTTGGTAGATGTGCATTTGCGGCGGCACTGGGACGACGTAGAGCGAGGCGCGTGTCCAAGCTTGTGCTTATCAGCGGTGGAGCACCAATACCATTGGCTCCACAGCCAGGTGTTTTCTCCTTACCAATTTGCATGCTGTCCTGTATCAAACCGTGCTTGTTTAACAGCTTTGAAAGGTTAGTTTTCGTGATCTGTACAAATGATGAAGGTTTGCCGATGTGCAATTAACCGGATTTGTTTTACATCGGTCATGTCGTTTTGTTTAGCGATCATTGTTGTTCTATAAATACATTTTTATTACTTCTATATCCTAGATAGCAAAGAGTTAAATTCAGAACATAGCTAAAATGCCGAAGTTTGGGAGTTACTGAGCTTACATGAAAAGTTAAACATACATGTACATCACAGGACATGTAATATATCTTCTGAAGAAAATAAACTATGCTATTATGATAAATTATACCAACAATGAGTGCGAGAATGGTATATTCTATGACATTTTTATTAATGACAACATGTGCAGAACAGAGACTCGGCCAGTAATCTCTCTCTGATATGAACGATTTATACCCCACTTCTTGTAGGGGTATATTCTTTTCCTCAGTTTTCAAAATTCAGCTGTGATAGGAATCATGGCAGGGACAGTAAAGACACTGCGTCTAAAACTTTCCCGCCTCTCACCCCTGTAAGTTCAGATCCCACTGGGAGCTTGACTTGTCAAGTAAGAAAGTGTTGAATCTTGCGGATGATGGAAGGTATACAGTACTGGTTCTACCCAGGAAAAATGGGATGGTGTGTTAACCACAAAAAAAATCTACATGTGTATGGCCTAACATGTGCTAAAAATGACTTAAAACAACATTCATCAAAGGTTATGGATTTATTATTCTATAATAACCTGTGTGGAACTCTTGGACATGAGAAAGCTTATCCTAGACCTAGGATTGGGATAGGTTAATATAGTTAAAATAACCTTCCACGAAATTGAACTATTGATGTTTAGCATTAATGCAAACATATTCCACAAAACAGAGCTATCAGTTGTCATGCTACACTAGATGTGTGACTATCTGACTGGATTTAAATATTCAAAATTTATAATAAAAAAAACGCCAATATAAAATACTGATAGCTTAAAACGAATATATTTTAAATATATATATTAAATAAAACGATACAATATAGTTTCACGTTCACCTGTCGATATTCAAACAAAGTAAAATAAATTTTAAAAATGTCAACTGTTTTTTATTGCAGACACTATAAGTATACCGGTAGTGTGATTTATCAAGCAAAAAAACTCGTCAGCAGCTAAATTCGGTTATTTGACCTTTTTACCTACTAATCGTTAAGTCAGATTTGCTAAATTGTCTCATGATACATTATACCATTTTTCATGCATTATGGAACTAAAGATTGTGTAAAAAATATCCATTATTTGCAGGAGTGCATTTCACAATGTCAAGGACAGTGGGATGGAGAAAGAGCTTGCGTTCGATGTGCCGGTGTACGTGTTGAGTCACATGATGAGTGGTCAAGACTGGATGGACGGCGACGAGCTGTACCATCAGTGGCTCACTGTGCCGGCACTTCTGCTGCATGGAAAATATGACAAGTTTGTCTCCCTCGAGGAGGAGCTGCAAATGGAAAAGGTATGCTTGGTTACACAATGATATCATACAACTGTTGATGTCGCCCTCCTCAACTCATCAGAACCTTAGCTCACCCCCATCCCCGCTCCAAACTCTGCTTATTTATTGTCTTAAAATGTCTTAAAATGTTCGTTCTCATTTGTTCATATTGATAATACATAAGGAATGATAGCCCAACACGGTAAACACATACATGTGCTGTTTACACAGTAATCAACTTATTATTTATCAAACATACAGATTTTTTAAAATTTGAAGTTTCAAACGTGCCTTCACCACGGAGTGAACCCACTTGGGGTTTAGGTTGGACAGGAATGATATTGCTTATGTCACTTACTGATTATTTCACTTACAGGCCATATACTGCTCTCGTCTGGAGGTGATTGATAATGCTAGTCATATGGTGATGATGGAAGCACCCAAGCAAGTCAATCAACTGCTCTACGAATTCATGTTCCAAGAACAACATCAGATGGAGACGGAGAGACCTCTTACAGCCCTGTCTCATACACCGCGCCTTCACAGTGCCAGGTCACATAGAGTATCCAAAAGTACAATGTAATCCACAGTACGCCCTAGTGCTGGATAATGTAATACACTGTGCACTCTAGTGCTGGACAATGTAATCCACTGTGCACCCTAGAACTGGACAATGTAGTACACTGTTCACCCTAGTGCTGGACAATGTAATCCACTGTGCACCCTAGAGCTGGACAGTGTTATAGACTTTCCATGCTAGTGCTGGACAATGTAATACACTGTGCACCCTAGAGCTAGACAATGTAATCCACTGTGCACCCTAGTGCTGGACAATGTAGTACACTGTGCACCCTAGTGCTGAACAATGTAATCCCTGTGCGCCCTAATGCTGGACAATGTAATACACTGTGCACCCTGGTGCTGGACAATGTAATCCACTGTGCACCCTAGTGCTGGACAATGTATACCAAGTTTGTTCAATTATTTGTGAATGCTCAGGGTAGTTGTCATTCCAATATTGTTAATATACCGGTATTTCATGTTATCATTCCAATATTGTTGATGTACTGGTATTTCTTGTTACCATTCCAATATTGTTGATGTACCCGGTATTTCAGGTTACCATTCCAATATTGTTGATGTACTGGCATTTCATATGTTACCATTCCAATATTGTTGATCTACCGGTATTTCATATGTTATCAATGACAATCTTTGTCACATGTTGTTTTATACATTGAATATTTTAGTATAATGTTGAATTCTGAAAAAAATAGTTTTATGAAATTTTCTGTTTGGTCATTTTATTGGAGTTAGGTCATTTTATTGGAGTTTATTAGTTGGAGTTTGGTCATTTTATTGGAGTTTAGTCATTGGAGTTTGGTCATTTTATTGGAGTTTGGTCATTTTATTGGACAGTAATTTTGTAATCAAGATTGTTTGTGATACAAACTTAGAGCTTTCAGATGCTTACATTTTAATGATACTTGGGAAACTTTTAAAATCCAAGCAGTAGAAATAAACAGAATAGAAATAAGCGGCAATCTACCAGAAGTCAATTTCAGCAAGTTTTAAATGCCGCAATGCCATGACACTAGAAAGAGTCTTTTAGTCAAGTCATAAATGGGCATTATATAGTGTACCTCTGTATGTCAGTCCATTTATAAAAGTCTATTAAATCATTATATTATACCTCATTTGCCTATTCCACTCTTTAATGTCTTTGACTGGGCGCCCGGTCCGATAGCTATATTAAAAGACGTCAAAATAAATCATTAAACGTATTGATTTAATTTGTTGGTCAGATCGGTATAATATAACAAATAATGTATGGTGCTTCGGTCCATATGAAGTTTATGGACTGGGCAGTCAGACCTAGAATGTTATATGGACCTCAGCTTTGCTTCGGTCCATATAACATTCTAGGTCTGACCGCCCAGTCCATAAACTTGCATATGGACCTCAGCACCATACATTATCTGTTAATTAGAATTTGATCTTGTTTCGAATTTGAAGTATCAAAAATTTAGAAACTCATTTATACTTAATAATCACTCTTGCAAACTTAAAGTAATTTTTTTTTACAAAAAAAGAATAGAACTCACTGTGTTCTGGCAATATATCGAGAATCTCCTATATAGGATTCGCTCTATATGGAGAACACATTTAGTTCCATGTTTTGAAAAAATGGATATTTTTAATGTTTGCATTACTCATTGAGTAATGAGTTTCTTAACTTTCTGATATGGCAGTTCTAAACAAAAAAAATCCAGAATGCACTTTTTAAGTGAGTTTAATGCTAATCATCATAATCAGCGACTGGTTCAGCGACCGGTCGATGGGCCATAAAAATGGTCAGCTGTTGTCACAACAGGAGGCAGAATGCCACCATTGTGGCATGAAACTGAAAACCATGGTTTTCAACTGAATGGGGATTAAGACCAAGATATTCATTTCCAGTAGTCATCTGCATCTCCATTATTGTTATTTTGCTCACCACCACTCTCCACGCCAACTCTGTATGACCTAAGCTGGTTGGAAAACACCATTCATTCAGTGACTGGTACCCTTGTAGCAACATAACCATTCTCCACGCCAACTCTGTATGACCTAAGCTGTTAAAGGTTGGAAAACACCATTCATTCAGTGACTGGTACCCTTGTAGCAACATAACCATTCTCCATTCCAACTCTGTATGACCTAAGCTGTTAAAGGTTGGAAAACACCATTCATTCAGTGACTGGTACCCTTGTAGCAACATAACCATTCTCCACGCCAACTCTGTATGACCTAAGCTGTTAAAGGTTGGAAAACACCATTCATTCAGTGACTGGTACCCTTGTAGCAACATAACCATTCTCCATTCCAACTCTGTATGACCTAAGCTGTTAAAGGTTGGAAAACACCATTCATTCAGTGACTGGTACCCTTGTAGCAACATAACCATTCTCCACGCCAACTCTGTATGACCTAAGCTGTTAAAGGTTGGAAAACACCATTCATTCAGTGACTGGTACCCTTGTAGCAACATAACCATTCTCCATTCCAACTCTGTATGACCTAAGCTGTTAAAGGTTGGAAAACACCATTCATTCAGTGACTGGTACCCTTGTAGCAACATAACCATTCTCCACGCCAACTCTGGATGACCTAAGCTGTTAAAGGTTGGAAAACACCATTCAATCAGTGACTGGTACCCTTGTAGCAACATAACCATTCTCCACGCGAACTCTGTATGACCTAAGCTGTTAAAGATTGGAAAACACCATTCAATCAGCGACTGGTACCCTTGTAAGTTTGGGAGGGTTAACACAACTATGACTATTCGGGAAACAGTCTAAAGTATTACCTCAAGGTGCTTTGGATATCCTGATGTACTCTTTCCTGAGGTCGGCCAAAGCACTGGGGAGCAGAAATGTTTACATTTCCCCCGAATAGCTATGAAATAGACGTTTTATTACCTAGTGGTGATAATCCTCGGTGTTTTCACCAATTTTAAGAATACATTTGTTTGTCAATGAATGGAAACAAACTGAAGAGTTTACTTTTAAAATTGTTGCTAATTAACGTTATACGATGTGATACTATTGTTAATAGTTATGCACGAGCACAATCCATTATCAGTTCCAACAATCCTTCCTTATTTACAGTTGCCGGGGTAGAATACAACCATTGCAAATCCCACTAGAGGCAGAGGGACCCCTTCATGTTCATTTTATCAATTTTTTATCATGCTCATTCAAGGTTTTCTTCATGACACCACATATGCAAATGTGGATCCATCGTAAATGGAGTGTCTACAATAGAATTTGCAGCAACTCTGCAATTCTGCAGGTTAGAAGGTTCCATGCCCATTCTCCATATTTTATCTAGATGTAAATGGAGGATGAGCCTAGCATGTTCATCCCTGTTTGGCACCATATAACCTTTCCTGTGTTGGTGCGCCGTAAAACCCCAATTCAATTCCTTATTTACATTATTGTATGTTGATATTGACATGTTATGTTTTATATTATTAAAGGGGACTGTATCAGGCTTTTTGATAGGGTCTAGGGGTCCGACTAAATATTGACAAATATTAATTATATTCCTCGCCAACTAAGTTGAAAAAGGGGTTTGAGCTTATGCGTCTGGCCAGCCTTAGACCAAACTCGTGTGTGCTTAACTCCTCAATCATTTTAAGGTGGATTGTTGTATATTTGCCATGCTGATTAATCATGATATGAAGATGTCGGCGAAGATTCAATCAGTTTTACACAAGTTAAGGCCCTTTGAATTTTTAATCTATATATATTATTTTGGGGCCAAAATATTGTGTGTTTGACTCCTCATACATTTTTAAGTGGATTGTTTTAATACTTTGTATGCTCATTTACTATGATGTAAATATGTGAAGAAAAAGATTTTTGATTTATTTTTTTCATGAGCTATGACCCTTTGTGGTTTTAGCCAGTGGGAATCCTTTACTACCCATTCATTGGCCTATGGATTGTTTTTATATATTTCTGATGATTCAGTTTCAAGTGAATGTGATCGTAACGGACAACATTTTATTGGTGCAATAAAGTGCAGGGGTCAAAGGGGCAGAGGCGGGGGAATATTTGTCTGCCTTTAGCGGCAGTTCTAGCTTTTAGCTCTACTGGCCAAAGGCCAGGTGAGTTTATGGGATCGCTTTTCGTCTGTCTGTCTGTCTGTCTGTTAGCAATTTTATAAAATCGACATCTCCTCTGAAACTGCTTGAAGGATTTTGATGAAACTTCATCACAATGTTATTTAGGAGGCACCCTCTCAGATTTATGTTGTTCATGGCCGCCAGTCATCCAAGATGGCCGCCATGGCTAAAACTAGGTCAAATTTAAGGAATTTTCAAATGACATCTCCGACGAAATCTCTTATTCCATAATTGTGAATTACCATAAACATGTTCCTTGGGTTGGCCTCTATCAAGTTTGTGTTTTTCGTTATCGTCGAATAATCAAAATGGCTGTCATAGCGACTCAAAGTTTACATAGAGTTATATAGGAAAAGGCTAAAAATAGACATCTTCTTTGAAACCGCTTGAAGGATTTTGATGAAACTTCATTACAATGATCTTTAGGATAGGCCCCTTCAGAATTGTGTTTTTCGTGGCTGCCAGTCATCCAAGATGGCCGCCATGGCTAAAACTAGGTCAAATTTAAGGAAATCAAACAACATCTCCAAAACTAATTATTCCATTCTTGTGAAATATCATATACATGTTCCTGTTGTTGGTCTCTATCAAGTTTATGTTTTTCGTTATCGTCGATTTATGTTTTTCGTTATCGTCGAATAATCAAAATGGCCACCACGACAATCCAAAGTTTACAGAGTTATATAGGAAAAGGCTAAAAATAACATCTTCTCTGAAACCGCTTGAAGGATTTTATGAAACTTCATTACAATGATCTTTAGGATAATCCCCCTCAGAATTCTGTTTTTCGTGGCTGCCAGTCAGTCATCCAAGATGGCCGCCATGGCTAAAATTAGGTCAAATTTAAGGAAATTTCAAACATCTCATCCGAAACCACATTTATCAAACGACATATTACCTCTTATTCCATTCTAGTTATTATCATATACATGTTCCTGTTGTTAGCCTCTGTCAAGTTTGTGTTTTTCGTTGTCGTCAAATATTCAAAATGGCCACCACGATAACCCAAAGTTTACATAGAGTTATATACATGTATAGGAAACATGTTTCTTCGGTTGGCCTCTATCATGTTTATGTTTTTGAATCACATCATACCAGTAGGGCGTCTACAGGCCCACTTGGGCCTCTTGTTTCTATTCTAAGGGGTCTAAACATAATAAATGAGCCTCAACACCGCTTCGAAATAAACTTTGCACAGTAATTTGTGCTATCCTAGGTTATGGCCATATTAATTTGGCATTTTACGTCCAATTCCATTCAAATTCTGTGGTGAATTCAATTTAAGCCCTGAACAAAAATGGGGCTAACACCGTATTTGTATGACATGCCAATTTTATTGTGAATTGGAACGTTTAAAAATTCTTCTAGAAAAACCCTGATATGCGCCGTTTCAGATTTATCTATTTCGCTGTTTATCAGTATTGAGCTGTTGAGTTTACCAATCAGTCCGTTTATGATATGGAGATGTTAAATGTTATACTACTATTACTAGTATTGTTAATATTTATCCGTCTTACTGTTATTTATATTGAGATGTTATGTTTATTGAGATGTCTGTTAAAGAACAGCGGGCAATTTGATATTTTTGCTGGCCAGGGCTGTCCAATTACCCATCAGGGCTGTAAGATTACAGGCCAAGGTTGTCGGATTGCCGACCAAGGCCCTTAAGATTGGCAGCCAAGGCTGTCAGATTGCAGGCCAAGGCTGTCAGATTGCCAGTCAAAGGTTGAAAAGTAGGCATTGAACATTCAATTCCTGATAAACCTTCCGTCCAGTAAATGTCTGTGATATATTGTTAACTACATTGTTGTATGGTTTTTAGCTCTACTGGCCAAAGGCCAGCAAAAGTTATGGGATGTTGTGTTGTTTGGAAGTCCGTCCGTTCGTCGTTAACTTTTGTCTCGTTAAGACGATAGGGCCTTCATTTTTCATCTGATCTTTACCAAACTGTACCACATTGTTAATGTCAATGAATGCTCGGACAAGTTCGAAAACCTGCCAGATCGGATCACTAACAGCGGAGTTATGGCCCTTGATTTACTTAAAAATGCTATGTTTTGCCTCGTTAAGACGATAGGCATTCATTTTTCTTCCGATCTTTACTAAACTTTACAAGATTGTTAATATCAATGAAAGCTCGAACAAGTTCGAAAACCAGCGCGATCGGACTAGAAACAGCGGAGTTATGGCCCTTGATTTAGTTAAAACTGCTATATTTTGCCTCGTTAAGACGATAGGGCCTTCATTTTTCATCCGATCTTCCGAGATTGTTAATATCAATGAAAGCTCGGACAAGTTCAAAAACCAGCCAAGTTCAAAAACTTGTGAAATATCATAAACATGTTCCTTGGGTTAGCCTCTATCAAGTTCGTGTTTTTAGCTCACCTGAGCCGAAGGCTCAAAGGTGAGCTATTGGGATCACTCTTCGTCCGTCGTCCGTCCGTCGTCGTCCGTCGTCGTCCGTCGTCGTCCGTCGTTAACTTTTGCTTCAAACGACTTCTCCTCAGAAACCGCTTGGCCAATTTTGACCACACTTCACATGGATGATCCTTAGATGAATGCTATTTAGATTTGTTAAAATTAGGTCAGCACGACAACCAAGATGGCCGCCATTACCATATATGGTCGAAACCTTAAAAAATCTTCTTCTCAAGAACCGCCAGACAGATTTCGACAGTTTTTCTTTTAATATGACCGCCAACGGCTAGACTATCAAGTTTGTTCAAATGAAGTCCCCGGGGTCAAAAATGGCCGTGCCTCGGGGGTCCCAAGTTTGTATATTGAGATTTTGCATGTTTTTTATAGACTTATATAGGAAAAAACTTCTTCTCTGAAACCACAAGGCACAGAGGTCTCATGTATTACATGTAGCATCAGCTTATGGTCCTCTACTAAGTTTGTTCAAATGGTGACCCTGGGGTCAAATTTGTCCCCGCCCCGGGGGTCACAGTTTTACATAGACTTATATAGGATTTTTTTTTTAAAAATCTTCTTCTCGGAAACTGCAAGAGCCAGAGGTTTGATATTTTGCATTTACTATAAGCTTATGGTCCTTTACCAAGTTTGTTGAAATGGTGACCCTGGGGTCACATTTGGCCCCGCCCCAAGGGTCACATGTTTTACATAGACATGTATAGGGAAAAACTTAAAATATCTTCTTCTCTGGAACGATATGGCACGGAGCTCTCATGTATTACATGTAGCATCAGCTTATGGTCCTCTACTTAGTTTGTTCAAATGGTGACCCTGAGGTCACATTTGGCCCCGCCTCAAGGGTCACATGTTTTACATAGACATGTATAGGGAAAAACTTAAAATATCTTCTTCTCTGAAACTGCAAGAGCCAGAGGTTTAATATTTTGCTTTTGCTATAAGCTCATGGTCCTCTACCAATTTTGTTCAAATGGTGACCCTGGGTCACTTTTGGCCCCGCCCCGGGGGTCACAGTTTTACATAGGCCTGTATAGGGAAAAACTGAAAAAAATCTTCTTCTCTGGAACTGCAAGAGCCAGAGGTTTAATATTTTGCTTTTGCTATAAGCTCATGGTCCTCTACCAATTTTGTTCAAATGGTGACCCTGGGTCACATTTGGCCTGGCCCCTAGGGTCACAGTTTTACATAGGCCTGTATAGGGAAAAACTGAAAAAATCTTCTTCTCTGGAACTGCAAGAGCCAGAGGTTTAATATTTTGCATTTGCTATAAGCTTATGGTCCTCTACCAAGTTTGTTCAAATGGTGACCCTGGTGTCAAACTTGGCCGCGC
Source organism: Cyrtodaria siliqua (assembly GCA_037043455.1). NCBI lineage: Eukaryota > Metazoa > Mollusca > Bivalvia > Adapedonta > Hiatellidae > Cyrtodaria > Cyrtodaria siliqua. Next base: position 9,177 of record JAWPHD010002004.1, on the reverse strand, counting down.
CCCGGGGGTCACAGTTTTATATAGACTTATATATATAGGAAAAAAACAATCTTCTCTGAAACTGCAAGAGCCAGAGGTTTAATATTTTGCATTTACTATTAGATTATGGTCCTCTACCAAGTTTGTTCAAATGGTGACCCTGGGGTAAAATTTGACCCCACTCCGTGGGTCACAGTTTTACATAGACTTATATAGGAAACACATAAAAGTCTTCTTCTCTGGAACTACAAGAGCAAGAGGTTTAATATTTTGCATTTACTATACTCTTTTGGTCCTTTACCAAGTTTGTTCAAATGGTGACTTTGGGTTCACATTTGGCCCCGCCCCAGGGGTCACGTTTTACATAGACTTGTATAGGGAAAAACTTAAAAAATCATCTTCTCTAAAACCACAAAGCACACAGCTCTCATATGTTACATGTAGCCCTGGGGTCACATTTGGCTCTGCCCAAGGTGTTACTTTCTAGCACCTTCATTTTGTATTTGATCTTTACCAAACTTTGTCAGTGTCTTAAACTGTCTATATCAATGTTGTTATACACAACAGAGCCCACATTTCTTGAACAATCTTAACCAAACTTGCACAGATTGTATATGACCATAAGATTTCGAAGAAGTTCGATAATGTGCCAGTACTCAGGTGATCGCTTTAGGGCCATCTTGGCCCTCTTGTATTGGTTCAGATTAACTCAGGTGAGCGATATAGGGCCATCATGGCCCTCTTGTTTTTCGTTATCGTCGAATAATCAAAATGGCCGCCACAGCGACCCAAAGTCTACATAGAGTTAAATAGGAAAACGTTAAAAATGACATCTTTTCTGAAACCGCTTCAAGGATTTTGATGAAAATTAATCACAATGATCTTTGGGTTAGTCCCTCTCAGATTTCTGTTTTTGGGGCCTCCAGTCATTCATGATGACCACCATGGCTAAACTTAGGTCAAATTTAAGGACAATTATCAAATGACATATTACCACTTATTCCATTCTAGTCAAATATCATATGCATGTTCCTGTTGTTGGCCTCTGTCAAGTTTGTGTTTTTCGTTGTCAAATATTCAGAATAGCCCCCACGATAACCCAAAGTTTACATAGAGTTATATACATGTATAGGAAACATGTTTCTTCAGTTGGCCTCTATCATGTTTATGTTTTTGAATCACATCATACCAGTAGAGCGTCTACAGGCCCACTGGGGCCTCTTGTTTCTATTCTAAGGGGTCTAAACATAATGAATGAGCCTCAACACCGCTTATTTCAAGGAAATAAACTTTGCACAGTAATTTGTGATATCCTAGGTTATGGCCATATTAATTTGGCATTTTACGTCCAATTCCATTCAAATTCTGTTGTGAATTCAATTTAAGCCCTGAACAAAAATGGGGCTAACACCGTATTTGTATGATATGCCAATTTTATTGTGAATTGGAACATTTAAAAATTCTTCTAGAAAAACCCTGATATGCGCCGTTTCAGATTTATCTATTTCGCTGTTTATCAGTATTGAGCTGTTGAGTTTACCAATCAGTCCGTTTATGATATGGAGATGTTAAATGTTATACTACTATTACAAGTATTGTTAATATTTATCCGTTTTACTGTTATTTATATTGAGAAGTTATGTTTATTGAGATGTCTGTTAAAGAACAGCGGGCAATTTGATATTTTTGCTGGCCAGGGCTGTCCAATTACCCATAGAGCTGTTAGATTACAGGCCAAGGTTGTCGGATTGCCGACCAAGGCCCTTAAGATTGGCAGCCAAGGCTGTCAGATTGCAGGCCAAGGCTGTCAGATTGCCGGTCAAAGGTTGAAAAGTAGGCATTGAACATTCAATTCCTGATAAACCTTCCGTCCAGTAAATGTCTGTGATATATTGTTAACTACATTGTTGTATGGTTTTTAGCTGAAGTTATGGGATGCCGAGTTGTCAAATTTCGGACATCAAATTTAAGGACAATTATCAAGCATCATATAACCACTTATTCCATTCTAGTTAAATATCATATGCATGTTCCTGTTGTTGGCCTCTATCAAGTTTGTGTTTTTCGTTGTCAAATATTCAGAATGGCCCCCGCGATAACCCAAAGTTTACATAGTCATATATAGGAAACATGTTTCTTGGGTTGACCTCTATCATGTTTATGTTTTTGAATCACATCATACAAGTAGAGCGTCTACAGGCCCACTTGGGCCTCTTGTTTCTATTCTGAGGGGTCTATCCATTCAATTCAATTTAAGCCCTGAACAAAAATGGGGCTAACACCGTATTTGTATTGATATGCCAATTTCATTCTGAATTGGAACATTTAAAAATTCTTCTAGAAAAACCCTGATATGCTCCGTTTCAGATTTATCTATTTCGCTGTTTATCGGTATTGAGCTGTTGAGTTTATCAATCAGTCTGTATATGATATGGAGATGTTAAAAGTTATACTACTATTACTAGTATTGTTAATATTTATCCGTCTTACTGTTATTTATATTGAGAAGTTATGTTTATTGAGATGTCTGTTAAAGAACAGCGGGCAATTTAGGGCTGTTAGATTACAGGCCAAGGTTGTCGGATTGCCGACCAAAGCCTTTAAGATTGGCAGCCAAGGCTGTCAGATTGCAGGCCAAGGCTGTCAGATTGCCGGTCAAAGGTTGAAAAGTAGGCATTGAACATTCAATTCCTGATAAACCTTCCGTCCAGTAAATGTCTGTGATATATTGTTAACTACATTGTTGTATGGTTTTTAGCTCTACTGGCCAAAGGCCAGCAGAAGTTATGGGATGCCCAGTTGTTTAGACGTCCGTCCGTACGTCGTTAACTTTTGTCTTGTTAAGACGATAGGGCCTTCATTTTTCATCTGATCTTTACCAAACTTTAATAGATTGTTAATGTCAATGAAAGCTCGGACTAGTAACAGCGGAGTTATGGCCCTTGATTTACTTAAAAATGCTATATTTTGTCTCGTTAAGACGATAGGGCCTTCATTTTTCATCCGATCTTTACCAAACCTTCCGAGATTGTTAATATCAATGAAAGCTTGGTTCGTTGATTTTTGATGGAGTTACGGCCTCTTGACATTTTACTTTAAATTTCTTGTCGGCGAAACTTGGCAAGAAGTATCGGTAAGATGTCTTGTTGTGCATATCGCGCTTTTGTTCCAGTTGACATTTTTACTTTAAATTTCTTGTTTCTTTAAACTCCTCCTAAACGGCTTCTTGATTTCTACGAAATTTGGCAGGAAGCCTCAGTATGATGTCTAGTTGTGACTTAATTTTTTATCTGATCTTTACCATATTTGTTTAGAATGTTAATATATAAGGGTCAACTTGTGTGGGGCACTTTAACCAAACATGTTTCAGCATTAACATGATCAATTATAAAGATACATACATAAATTATATATCTTTGAAACGGAAATTTTTAGTAGTAAATAAAAAAAACTTGATTTTGAAAATTGTTTGAGAAGCAAATAGAAAACACCCAAAATGCTTTTTGATGTAGCCTTTTCCATGTAAACTCATATTGTTGCTAGGACAACAGAAAAATTTAACATCAGTTAGTCCTTTATATTTTACAATAAAACTATCAGGATGTCTAAATTTATCGAACACATTAACATCATTTTTAGGTCTCCGACATTCAATTTTGAAAAGTAAGGTATTTTTATTTACCACTAAAAATGTCTGTTTTCACTGATAACTTATTTAGGTACTTGCTGAGTTTTGTCTAAAAAGTAAAAAGAAATATTCTGTGCTGAAACAAGCGCCCCAAACAATTAAATAATTATATGTGGCTCATCTAAGTTTTATTAAATGTTTTACTAATTGACAACAAGTAAGCCTGTTTACTCATACTGTTCACGTCATAATTTATTTTATTTCTTATATTAATATTTTGTATTTTTTCTCTTATACATGCATAATAAGTAAAAAACTATTATATGACACTTTTTTCTGAGTGTGAATTTTGTAAACAATACGTTGCTTACAACCTATTTCACATTCAGTTCACTTTAATGGGGAGAAATAAACAAAAAATACAACATATTTTGAGTTGTTTGTGTTTTATTATAAACCACCATGTCTCAATATAAACACATTTTAAAATTGTAAATCCATTGAGCGACCTTTACGTAACATGTAACATTCAATTGTATTGTTGCAGCAGACATTTGAAACAAACAAGGAGTTGCTATCAAAACTCGGTAACTGCACCAATAACCATGGTAACTGCACATTTTTACTTGTAGCCATGAATCTTGTAATAACCATGGTAACTGCACCATGTTTACTTGTTACTATGAATCTTGTTAATAACCATGGTAACTGTACCATGTTACTTGTAACTATGAATCTTGTAATAACCATGGTAACTGTACCATGTTATTTGTAACCATCAACCTTGTCATAAACAAGGTAACTGCACATGTTTATTTGTAACCATGAATCTTGTAATAACCATGGTTACCATACCATGTTTATTTGTAACCTTGAATCTTGTATAACCATGGTAACTGTACCATGTTTATTGTAACCATAAATCTTGTAATAATCGTGTAACTGCCCCCCTAATTAAACCTACACATATGAAATCCTATGTAACTATGTGAGCTTAAAGATGTGTTAGAAATCCACATTCTCGCTACAAATAACAATTAGGTCAAGGTCGGTCATGGTGACCTATATTTGGTGCATAATGGGAACATTTCAGTTGTGAAGGAATCATGAAGACCACAGAACACCATGTCCCCTCAAGTTACCAATTGAATTGAATTGGGTTTTAAGGCGCACCAACACATGCAAGGTTATATGGCGCCTAACAGGCATGAACATGCCAGGCTCCTCCATGTACATCGAGATAAAATATGGAAAATGGGCCTAGAACCTTCTCACCCTGGACTGCAGAGTTGCTGCAAATTCTATCGTAGAAACTCTATTTACGCTGGAGCCACATTTATTGTTTTTCTGCCACTGCTCTTTTGATGTGAGCGAGATGGCACCTGAAACAATGTAGGGATCATGATGAAGACCTTTAATGAACATGAACAAAAAATGATAAAATGAACATGAATCTGGGGGATTCTATCCCTCTGCCTACCCCTCCAAAGGGATCTGCAGTGGCCCTATTCTTTGCCTCGTGACCAAACGGGGCCCCCGGGAACCACACGGTGATCAAGTTACTAAATGGAAAAGACGTTGCATATACCAAAGACGCACTTTTGGAAACAATTATTAATGAATTAAAGCAGTACATTTATAGATGTATTAATATAATACAATTATTGATTTGATGTATTAATACAGTACAATTATAGATGTATTAATACAATACAACTATTGATTTGATGTATTAATACAGTACAATTATAGATGTATTAATACAATACAATTATAGATTTGATGTATTAATTCAGTACAATTAAAATGTACAGAATTTGGTTTTAAGGCGCACCAACACATGAAAGGTTATATGGTGCCCAACAGGAATGAACATGCCAGGCTCATCCTCCATTTACATCGAGATAAAATATGGAGAATGGGCATAGAATCTTCTCACCTGCAAAACTGCAGAGTTACTGCAAATTCTAATGTAGATGCTCCATTAATGCTGGAGCCACTTTTATTGTTTTTCTGCCACTGCTTTAGTGATTTGAGCGAGATGGCACCTGAAACAATGCAGAGGTCATGACAAAGACCTTTAATGAGCATGAAAAAAAAGAAGATATAAATAAACATGAATTTGGGGAAGTGGGGGTTCTACCCCTCTGCCTACCCCTCTAAAGGGATCTGCAGTGGCCCTATTCTTTGCCCGAGAACCACAGGAGGCTATCAAATTGAACTGAATTGGATTTTAAGGCGCACCAACTCATAAAAGGTTATATGGCGCCTAACAAGGTTCATCCTCCATGTACATCGAGATAAAATATGGAAAATGGGCCTAGAACCTTCTCACTCTGGACTGCAGAATTGCTGCAAATTCCAGCCACGTTTATTGTTTTTCTGCCACTGCCCTTTTGATGTGAGCAAGATGGCACCTGAAACAATGCAGGGATCATGATGAAGACCTTTAATGAACATGAACAAAAAATGATAAAATGAACATGAATTTGTGGGGATTCTACCCCTCTGCCTACCCCTCCAAAGGGATCTGCAGTTGCCCTGTTCTTTTCCCCCGTGACAAAAGAACAAGGTGACGGGGGCCCGCAGGAACCACACGGGGCCACGTGGCTATTGATTTGATATATTAATACAGTACAATTATGGATGTATTAATACAGTACAATTATATATTAATACGGTACACTTATGGATGTATTAATACAGTACATTTACTAATGTAGTAATACAGTACAAGTATGAATGTAGTAATACAGTACAAGTATGAATGTAGTAATACAGTACAAGTATGAATGTAGTAATACAGTACAAGTATGAATGTATTAATACAGTACAAGTATAGATGTATTAATTTATTAATACAGTACAATTATGAATGTATTAATACAGTACAATTATGGATGTGTATTAATACAGTACAATTATGAATGTATTAATACAGTACAAGTATTGATGTATTAATACAGTACAATTATGGATGTATTAATACAGTACAATTATGTATTAATACAGTACAATTATGAATTGAATGTTGTTTAACGGCTCATCAACACAGTATAGGTTATTTAGAGCCGCAGAGAGAGGGGAAGGATACATAGGAATCCGAGAACCTGCCCTACTCTTATTATCTAATAGATTCCTATGGTTCTTTAACGTGCTCGGAGGATAGGCCGATACACGGGACCGCCCGGTTTACGTCCCCATCCGACAGACGAGGCTAAGGTAAAATGTCTTTCCCAAGAACACACCGACGGAACTCAGTGGCACCACGGACGATTGAACCCGGGGCCTCTGGTTACAAATCCGCCGCGCTACCGACTGCGCCACGCCAGCCCCTGTACAATTATGAATGTATTAATACAGTACAAGTATTGATGTATTAATACAGTACAATTATGAATATATTAATACAATACAAGTATGGATGTATTAATACAGTACAAGTATAGATGTACTAATGTATTAATACAGTACAATTATGAATGTATTAATACAATACAAGTATGGATGTATTAATACAGTAAAAGTATAGATGTACTAATTTATTAATACAGTACAATTATGAATTTATTAATACATTTCAATTATGAATGTATTTATACAGTACAATTATGGATGTGTATTAATACAGTACAATTATGAATGTAGTAATACAGTACACTTATGGATGTATTGATACAGTATAATTATTGATGTACTGATACCGTACAATTATGGACATAATACAATGCAATTATTGGTATGATGTGTTAATACAGCACAATTAAGTATTAATACAGTAAAATTATGGATGTATTAATACAATACAATTATTGATGTCTTCATACATTACATTATTGATGTATTTATAGAGATCAATTATTGATATATTACAACAGTACAATTTGAAATTGCGTAAACTTTCAGACCTATCAAGCAAGCAGCTAAAACAGTAAATAAATAAAATCTAAGCTACATTAAAAACAATACTAAACTTTAACATAAAATTAATTCAAATAAAAGCATTAACAAAAATGGATAACAAGAAATAAAATATGCAAATTAAATCCGAGAAATGAAAACATGTAACAGGAGACTGAAGAGGGCCCCAGAGTTGCTCTACTGGTTAAGAATGTTGGCTAGGCAAGTTTTAACATGTTTAAGTCTAAATTTAATTTTTTAAATCATAGTTTTATTTGATAACAGAGTTGTTTCATGTCTTGCATCCTAGTAGATATGGATATAAGTAGGATTTACAACAGTAACATGTCAATACTTTTTCCGTCATTTGTGACCATTTTTTGTTATCAAGGAAATAGGGGGTATGGTTAGCTCTGAGAAGAAATGATCCTTTTTGTTATAGAAATAATAAGATTTTTGCTAAGTACATACTGAGCTAACCTGATACTCACCCTCTAAGTCAAAATTTTGTGAATAGTATTCCACAGTGAAAATGTCAAAATAATCAGTTGAAAACTGCGGGAGGAGATACACACACAACCTTTTCGAGGTGGACGGACATTGCGTATGGACTCACCATTCTGTGGTCGGGTCGGGGATAAAAACTTTCAAATAAAACTTGGTGAAAATTGGGAGCTATTTAATCAAGTTCACAAGACTGAGCTAACGGAAGACAACGGACAATGTGCTATTGCACGTCAAGATCTTCTCACCTTCTTCTGGCCTATGACCAGTAGAGCAAATATTAACACAAGATTAATTTCATTAATATTATTTACATAATGCAAGACTATTCCTGGTCAAAGTGAGCATTTTCCTATATTAAAACACATGATAAAAGTGTAATAACAGTTGTTACCAAATCTTCATCGCTCGTCGAGGTCTGACAACTTAATCAGCACTAGTTACACATAAAACACAAACATTATTGCACAAAGTATACAGAACTAACTTTACAGTATTCTACTGAATAATACTGGCTTTAACCTACTTTCCACAACATCATCTAAAGCGCAGACCCACTAACAAACAGACTGGAAACTTCCTATCTGAACCAATGACATTACTTGGTCTTGCCTTAATTCCATTTGCTGACGGGAAAGCTTATATTAGCAGGATGTTATAACGGATATTTCGACAATAAAACATGTTTAAAAACATGCTTTACTGAAAAAATGTGTAAAAAAATGTAATAACCTGTTTAAAATTACCTATTACATGTTTTAATTTTACAATATGCAAACTTTTTAAGGTTTATTTTCATACCCCAGCCAACCCCGTTTTCGCTTCTTGGAGAAGGGGTTGGATGAGGTATGAAAGTTAATACGCGGACCACGTAATGAGAAGCCAAAATATCACGTGGCACCTTAAATTTCCTTTTAACTCCTCTCTCAAAAAGTCATTGATTTTGATGAGAATACCATACATTCAAAAGATTTATAAGGAATAGCAAAATGGGACTATACAAATGTATTTTTATTTTCAAAATAAGAAATTGTATAAAAAGCTGTTAAAAGCTGTTTTAACTTTAAGTTAAAAACATCATAATTTTTGGCTTTTCCCTTAAAAACCAAGCAACTGGCATACTGAAACTTTTCTTCAAACTCCCTTTTTGCTTAAAAAGTTAAAGT